>CM032233.1:64105000-64310000 GCA_019009955.1 Riptortus pedestris | reverse complement strand
TCCTCTTGTGCATCCAAAGTTGATTTTAGTCTTATGCATTAGATAATGTTATTTACAGTAAATTTGATATGGTAATTACTAGAAATTTTAATTTGTGCTGTCAATTTATATATTGATAGGGCTTTAGATGAGGCAGGTACAGATATGTTGAGAAAATCGTGTTATGAGCTGTATATTAGCAGTTTTCCCACTAGCTCGGGCCTCACTTACCACCTATTCTCTATTCCTTCCGTAGTATGAATTCCATTTAAGGTGGTTTAGGTTCAAGGGTTCTCAAAGTGAAAATCAGATTAGTAGAAGTGGGTGCATACTGAAGCCCCACTCCCCTTTGAACCTAAAATTTTTAATATAGCTTATAATCATGGAAGAATTAATGCTAATTCACACACCGAGTTTTGCTAAGTTCGGTTCAATCGTTAGTGCCCAACAAAATTGTTGGCTCCCGCTTTATATTTTAGTGTATATCTCATTTATACTTTTCTATACGACAAAAGTGAATATAACAAAAGTTACTGAAAATAACAAAATAAACAACTTTTTTCATGTGCATGTTTGTCGAAAAATCAATAGGAAACGACATATCACTACTGTTAATTTCAGGCCTCCCTTACAAACCCCACTCCTGCTCGTCCCTAGAAATGTTGGTATGACTTATGATAATTAAGGTGTCAACACTCATAAATATACCGAGTTTTATTTAGTTCGGTTGAGTCTTTTGAGCCCAATAAAATTGTTGACACCCGCTATAGGTTTTAGCTTATAACTCATTTATACTTCGGTATAGGACAAAAGTGTATATAACAACAGTTACTCTACATGACAAAATAAAGAACTTTTTTTATGTTTATATTTGCCGAAAAACCAATAGGAAACGAAATATCGCTATTTTTAATTTCAGGCTTCCCTTATAACCCCCACTCCTGTTCGTCTCAGAGGATATTAATGTAGCCTAAAGTCTAAGTTGGGTTAGTAGTAATATACATACTAAGTTTCATAAAATTTGGTTCAGGCGTTTATGCGTGAAAAGGTAACAAACAAACAAACAAACAAATAAACAAACAAACAAAGAAACACACACACACGAAAGAAACAAAATGCAGTTATGGTGTCTATGTATGACATGTGAAACGAAAAGTTATCGTGAAAATTCGCGAAAAAAATCTATGTACAGACAGAGGTTACAATTTTATATATATATAGATATAAAATTTTGAACGGATCTTATTTTCGTCATCTACTAGGTAGGATCGATGTTGGGCATTTGAAGAAGTATTTCAAAAATCACTTCATGAGTACGACCTCAATACTTGATTTCCCTTAATGGAAATCTGCGAATAAATACAAATAGTTCAATAATATTCGATGAAGACAAACCATGTTTAAAACGCTATTTGTAGAAAATTAAATTTACAACAAGATTGGTTTCATAATTTCCTCCTGGTACGATTTCAACCAATAAAGAACTTGATCTTTACTTTTACAATAAACGTTTAAAGGGGTTTTCGGCATCTCCTAGGAATTTGAAGAAACTTTTTAATATCGCGTCATGTGTACAACCTCAATAATAGATTTCCTCTAAGGACTTTATTGCTGTTTACATTCCCGATGACGTCCTCATATCCAGTTATCTTACTGTAGGAATTTCTTCTTCCCTCGGTCCTTCATTGTACTAGACTCAGCAGAGGACATCTGGCAGTCTAGCAGATAGGGGACCCATGTGAACTACTAGTGCGGGTAATTAGGGCACTCAAGAGGAGGCAGTGATCTCTAAAGTACTCTGCAATAAAACGTTGATATTTTCTTCCATTTGTAATTGCTCCTTCAGCATGTACAGTTTTTTAATTTTCTTTTTAAATCGAGGAGACGCAACACACAAAAAAAGAAGGGATGAATTTTAAACTTAAATAAGACATATTTATATACTTTTTTTTCTTAATACAGTTCTGGTGAAGTAATGTATACATAGTATATCACAGAGTAGGATATTTATGCCAGTTTTTATGACACTTTTGTCAAAGCTGTCGGAGGAGACAGTCGTTAAATGCTGATTGTTGAGTACAAGTGCTTTTGATGCGAGACTTCCATTTTCAAGCCTGTCGAATTGGCCCGATTCGGCCAACAAAAATTTTAAAAATATAACTGGACTGTCATGTAATGGCTAGAGGCAGTAGAAAATATCCCCAAACTAAATATAAAGAAATTATAGCCTACCACAGGAGAACAAGCTACTCAGTACAACATTCGACAACTTTGAAACAGTAGCAGTGCACACTCATCGAAGTAATAAACTCTCAACCAATGATGACCGTCTACACCAACATATTTGACAAAATTGTAGATTTATTTTATGAAACAAATAAATTTTCCCAGAGAAGAGCTTCGCATACCTTCACAAAAAAAAATAAGCTAGAATAGCTGAAGTTTTGTGTGTGTGTGTGTCTATATATATATATATATATATATATATATATATATATATATATATATATATATATAAATAGTCTGGGCGTATAAGAAATGAACTAAGATTAAAAGGACAGATTAAGAAGAATAGATTAGTATTCCACCCTCGGGAGTATGGCTTCCTGGAGGATAATTACGAACACTAAACGAATTCCTTTTAAATTTAGAGTATTTCAATTATGTTTAACAACATTAAGCAATTAAGGGTAAATTCTACGGACCAGTCAGATGTGAAAATTTTTTTATTCCAGAAGTTGAAGGCTTGAACAAAAGTTTATGTGTCCAGTGGTTGTTGAAAGGACTACATTGGAACAGATGCCATCTGTATCTAGTGGGTGTTGACGGGGAAACCTGAACCTGGAGGAGATGGCTTCGGTTTCCAGTGGGTGTTGACAGGAGGGCCTGCTCCTTGGAGGAGATGCCATCTCTATCTAGTGGGTGTTGACGGGGAGACCTGAACCTGGAGGTGATGGCTTCGGTGTCCAGTGGGTGTTGACAGGAGGGCATGCTCCTTGGAGGAGATGGCTTCGGTGTCCAGTGGGTGTTGACAGGAGGGCCTGACCCTGGGAGGAGATGGCTTCTGTGTCCAGTGGGTGTTGACAGGAGGGCCTGCTCCTGGGAGGAGATGCCATCTGTATCTAGTGGGTGTTGACGGGGAAACCTGAACCTGGAGGAGATGGCTTCGGTGTCCAGTGGGCTTTGACAGGAGGGCCTGCTCCTTGGAGGAGATGCCATCTGTATCTAGTGGGTGTTGACGGGGAAACCTGAACCTGGAGGAGATGGCTTCTGTGTCCAGTGGGTGTAGACAGGAGGGCCTGCTCCTCCGAGGATATGCCATCTCTATCTAGTGGGTGTTGACAGGGAAACCTGAACCTGGAGGAGATTACTTCTGTGTCCAGTGGGTGTAGACAGGAAGGCCTGCTCCTTGGAAGAGATGCCATCTCTATCTAGTGGTTGTTGACGGGTAAACCTGAACCTGGAGGAGCTTACTTCTGTGTCCAGTGGGTGTAGACAGGAGGGCCTGCTCCATGGAGGAGATGCTATCTCTATCTAGTGGGTGTTGACGGGGAAACCTGAACCTGGAGGTGATGGCTTCGGTGTCCAGTGGGTGTTGACAGGAGGGCCTGCTCCTTGGAGGAGATGCCATCTCTATCTAGTGGGTGTTGACAGGGAAACCTGAACCTGGAGGAGATTACTTCTGTGTCCAGTGGGTGTAGACAGGAAGGCCTGCTCCTTGGAAGAGATGCCATCTCTATCTAGTGGGTGTTGACGGGGAAACCTGAACCTGGAGGTGATGGCTTCGGTGTCCAGTGGGTGTTGACAGGAGGGCCTGACACTGGCAGGAGATGGCTTCTGTGTCCAGTGGGTATTGACGAGGAAACCCGAATCTGGAGGAGATGGCTTCTTTGTCCAGTGGGTGTAGACAGGAGGGCCTGCTCCATGGAGGAGATGCTATCTCTATCTAGTGGGTGTTGACGGGGAAACCTGAACCTGGAAGAGATTAGGAGTTTAGTTAAGCTTGTAACTCTTTAATGAAATGATTCTTTAATTTAAAGCTCTGCAAATGCTACTCTGTGAAACGAATAACGGATTCAATCTATTGTTTTATAAATCGGTATAATATTTCTTTTTAAATGATTTACCTAACGTGGTACTTCTTATTGTGATGACTTTAATATTGTAGAAAGTAGGTGGCTCCCTATAACATATTAAAGATCGTAGAACAGCCTGTAACTGTAATCGTACATATTTACATATGGTAGTAGATAAGGCAAATTATTGGATATAAATTGTAGAAATATATGTTACAACTGACCTCCGAAAATACATGCAGTTGCAGCAATAACTAATTTCTATAAGTAATTTGTAAAAATGTTTCAATTTATACTGGCAGTAGAATAATACCATTCAAATGAACACTTATATTCGCGTAACAAGCATCCGATGAATAAGATCCTTAAATTATATGCCCATATAAAAGATAAAACTAGATGATGGTACCAAATGGTATCTGATGCTACATAAAAGGCTATTGAACAATTTTTATGGCACATCATGGTTTCCTTGTACCCCTATCAAAATAAATAAATAAAGTGTTTTGCTGTATTTCATTTAAAGTTATTTTCTTTGTAATTGATATGTGATATTTCAGTTCTAAATTATTGAAGAATAAAAATGTTATAGAACATAGTTTATAGATCGTTTTATAATAAACAAGAAAGGTTCCATACAAATCTTCTGAATCTCTCATAGGTTGCGTGGAAATTTACGTTTTTAGTTTCGCCTACCCCCTTACCTCAACTCCCCCATATTCGATTTCGTTCAAAAAGAGAAGTGTACACGATAGTCGATGTTACAACAGTTGTAAATATGAAATTTATAATCTCTAAGTCTAGACTTTGTGTAAGTACATACGTAAAAAAAACACGCCAAAACTAGTTAAAATGTTTTGAGGGAGGATAATTTCGTTGAAATCTGAATTTTTCAAGATAACAAAGTGATTGGGGAGTGCGGAGGAGTTCAAAGAAGTGCCGCTAATTGGTCGCGTCCTTACTAGTCCCTTCTAGTCCTTCTTGGAAAAGCCTCGGTCTCACCCTGCTCTCCATTTAAGCCTGTACAGCTAAATCTAATTATAGCCGTCTCCCTGGAACTTCTAGACCTTTCTCGAACTGGAACCTTCTATGCCTAGACACTTCTACAAGCATTTAAAAGGAAGTCTCAGAGTACCCCACACTCAGTTTTATGGTCACATGTCATGATGGTCACATCAGTGCAACTTAGTGCAGTGCGGTAAAGTGTGGTGCCGTGAAGAACAGTGTTGTGCCGTGACTGTAAGTAACAGTTTAGTGCCGTGTTTAAGACAGTGCAGTACCACGAAGTAAAGGACAGTGCAGTGCCGTCGTTTTATGTGAATTTCAGTGACCGTGAGCGAATTATTGGACTGTGTAATTGAAGAACAGTGACACTGTCAGTGTAATACTGTGAGTAGTAATAATTAACCAAGAGTATTGTGCATTGTGAAATAAATCGTGCAGTGAAAAACTGTGAAACTTGTGTGTGTGTTTAATTTTGCAATCTAAAGAACTATTATTAACAACGTTTTATTACTGGTTTTGTAATAAAAACGTAACAATATATATGTCTGTTAACGCTCTAGCGGTCGCAATCTTTGTTTGATCGTTACCAAACTCGATATTTATACGTTTTATGCAAAAAGACAGATCAAGTTCGTTAATGGCTGAAATCGGACCAGTGGGAGGGGGATTTTCGAAAAGTTGAAATATCTCCGTTACCATACGTCGGATCAAAACATTTTATAGAACTAATCTTATTGCAAATTAAATTTACTATAAATATTATTCTATACATTTATTCTCTATCTTGAATATTAACCGAGATATTTTCATTTTTATTAAATTTGGGCCGATGACGGATGAGTTTCCCGCCAAAAGCTAGTTCGGCCCTTTGCCGCAACTGTTCGGCTCTCGTATGGAAATTTCTCTATTGTATAACTTCACGTGGGAAATCTGCTTAGCTTACGCAACCCCTGCGTGACGGTTGATATGGCATAAGTGGGAGTGGGGGGTTCACTGAAGGCCGTAAACTAAACACTGCAAATATCTACGTTAATAATCCAGATAATGAAAAAATGTACATAGCAGCATTTATAAAACATTACATTTGCAATATGATTGATTCTATACAATTTTTCCATAATAACAGAGATATTTCGAATTATCAAAATATATCCTCTAAACCCCCCCTCCCACTTGTCCAATTTAGCCGTTAACGAACTTAATCTTCATTTTCGCATAAAAGGTTTAAATATCGAGTTTGGTAACGATCAGACAACAAACATTGCGATGCTAGAGAGTTAACAGACCAATCTCTATATATAAAAAATTGTAACCTCTGTCTGTACATTGATTTTTTTTTCTCAAAATTGCAAGATACTTTTTCGTTTCACATGTCATAGACAGCATAACTGCATTTTGTTTCTGTGGTGTCTGTCTGTTTATTTGTTTGTTACATTTTCACGCATAAACGGCTGAACCGACTTTGATGAAACTTGGTATGTATAATACTACTAACCCAACTTAGACTTTAGGCTATATTAATATTCTCTGAGATCAATGGGAGTCGGGGTTATAAGTGAGGCCTGAAATTAAAACTAGCGATATTTCGTTTCCTATTGCTTTTCGGCAAATATGCACATGACAAAAGTTGTTTATTTTGTTATTTAGAGTAACTTTGGAGATATACACTAAAAACTAAAAAGGGAGCCGACAATTTTATTGTGCACTAACGATTTAACCGAACTTAACAAAACTCGGTATGTGAATTAGTATTAATTCTTCCATGATTATAAGCTATATTAAAATTTTTAGGTTCAAACGGAAGTGGGGGTTATAAGAGAGGTCTGAAATAAAAATTCGCGTTTTTTAATTTTCTATTTGCTTTTCGGCAATCGTGCACATAACAAAAGTTGTTTACTTTGTTATTAGAGTAACTTTTGTGTTAGAGTAAGTTTATTTCCAATAGAAATGTAAACTATAAGAACATTTCCATTATTTAATTTGTATAATGGATTTTTTAAACAAAGTCATGCTGAATTTGTGCAAGGAGTGATAGCGGAAGTTGTAGTGAATCAAACTCTTTGGATCTGGTAATATATTATCTCCGATATCCTGATGTTATTGAAACAAATATTTACTGTCATAACAATTAAACGGTAATGGTAATCTGATAGTGACAAAAGACAATATGCGTTAAACTCGATATGATTGTTTAAAGTATTACTTAGGTTGCAGGGAAACCTACGATCTCATCCCCTCACCTTGCTTTTTGAATATAAATGAAATTATTTTTAGGCTGACACTATTATTTTATTCCATCAGGTAGATAAATTATTAAAATAATATTTTGAATCGATAATTTAAGGAGAAGAATGTTGATAACTCTCATGTGGTACTGATAGTGATTTCCATTGAGATTAACTATTACAAAACATTGCTTAAACTATGTGCTCGGATTGGGTTATGACCGGAAATATGTTCATTATAGATTAAATTGTGTTTGTGTTTGTGTGTGTGTGTGTGTGTGTGATATATATATATATATATATATATATTTAAAACATACATATATAATTGACATAATTTTAGCATTTCTTTTAAAGAAAACAGAAATATTTCTCTATTATGTTATGTAGAAATTAATACATTTCATTTCATTTCAACCTCACCAAACATGAAATTATGCGCATGTTGTTGACAGGATGCACCCTGAGTAAATAACTATTAGTTACACTTTATCTTTATGTGAGTGAAACATTTTTTTCAGGAGTTACGTTTTTGGTTCGAACTAATCACTGCTACTCTTACTCCTGCTGGTGGAGTACTGGCCTATTCGATAAATTATTGATAAATACTGTGTGTTTATACTATTTGAAATTTACTTTCATCCTGTTTTTTATTTTATTTGGACTTCAGTCGGACCTATATAATCTTTTAACATGCAGACTTCCTTTAAGTTTTCTTCAATTTCCTGAAGACGGGTAAAAAGGATATTTTGTTTCTGAAAATATTGTTAACGTTCAAATCAAATAACAAGCTGCCCCCATTTTGAGGGTACCCGTTTGGGTCAGCCTCCCAGGGTATAAACATTGTATAAATCGTACAATATTTTTTAAAATCTATTTCAGTACAATGTTGTATTCAATAGGTCCTGGAATTATTCTGAAGAATCACTTTATTGAATTCAAAGGTTCAGTATGCACAAAAGCTTCGATAATTGTCGATTATTCTCATTCCGGCATATTCAGGTTCTCACTGACTGACTTTATTTTAAAAAAAATCTAACAGCCAATATAACAATGATAAATAATGGTTCAATAAATATTTTCGCATCTTCTTTTTATTCAGGTATTGAGTAATTACAGAAACTTTGCCGCGAATTTCTATGAATTGTCAGTGTGCAAATTTTCTTTCAAGCTAATTAAAAAAAATATTAAAGGAACTATTTCCTCATATTGTACCATTTTAGAAAGAGGAAATATTTCTTCTACTTTCAATTGTTAATTTTCTGTGCCAATATTCTAACAGAAAGTAATTGAACCTTTTTGGATTCTAAATCCTTAGTCGATTTTTTAATTTTTAGATGTTTATAATTTTAAATTTTACAACTGAGGATGTTATATTTGGTAGGTCTGAATTTTTTTCATAAAAGGTTCCTTAAGAGACTAGTGTAAATATCTTATTGATTCTAAATTACAGCTATCTATTATCATATAAATACTTCTAAATATACTTCTTTGTTTTTATTCTACCTGGAATTACTCCATAATTATTCATGTAATTCGAAAAAGGTAATAGGAGGAAAAAGGATGAGAACAGCTCCTCCCGCCGGTCGTGCTTTAAAAAGAACATTGTTTTCACTTGGTAAAACTCTCTGATCTGAAATTAAGTTAGTTTAATAACTCGAGGAGGGAGAAAGGGGCGAGGGGGCCAGATAAAAGTTGTGCCAGTTATAAAAGGGCAGGGCCTTTTCTCATATAGCAATTAGGCTTATTTAACCATTACAGAAGGCGGGATTGGATTAATTCCATTGTTGGAGCCTTGGAATACAGCCCTCCCCTTCCCCTCTCTAGCCATTTAATACGTGTGCTCTACCTTCAGGGGCACGGGACAATATAATAGCAGACCTGATCTTATCATCCGTCACCTACCTAATCCAATATTCTGCATAGTTTCGGACGTTGCTCGTCATTAATAGCCTGAACAATGGATGGCGGACTGAATTAACTACTTCAAAGCAAACCGTTGGTTAATTTCGGGATGCAAATGTGGAATGGTTCAGAGATCTCCTCACCCTCTATGTATAATTTAATAATTTAGCCATTAGATTTATTTCCTGGAGCACACAATTAAGCTCGTCATGGTGAAAATCATAATATGCTTATAGGAAGCATTAGGGAATGTATGGTATTATATATATATATATATATATATATATATATATATATATATATATATACTGATTAGATAAATATTATTTACACAGAGTCTAAAGTATGTTATTGCAGTAATATTGGTTCTCAAAGCATTCTCTAAAGTTTGTTGACTGTATATATTTTAAGAAATATTATTTTAAGAAAATTCGGCTACAACGTAATACATAGGAAGTATTTATATTTACACAAGAGCGAATACTAACAGAATTCAAGGATCTCAGATAATATTTCAATTGATTCAAAAGTATATGACAATAATTGTATAAAATAATTTGTTCACCAATATTAGCTATTTACAATTTTACAAAACAAATATGAGGTTTCAAAATTGCAGCGTCGATGGATTATTGTTTGGGGCAAGAGGAGTATTTCCGTAAAAGACGGCTGACATCCTCAGCTCAAACTTTAGATAAAATATAAATTAAGTTCATTAAAATTTTTTTTTAAATTAATACAATATGTTTTCACCTAAATACCCTGGTGGGCTGATTAGGTGATATAACGTGAAATGGTTAAATGTAGGATATGGTATTGATCAAATAACAATTTTGAGTATAGAATGTAAAACCTTAATTGATGACGCCACAAATAACTTATTTGCATGTATCCTCATCTTTTAATGATCTGTTAAAACAATTTTCACTATTCAAGCATAGAATAACAGGTCTCATGATATTTAAACTTATTGTTCACATGTGGTGAGAAGAAATGAGAGTTTACTCAAGGCTTAACCTATAAAATTCAAATAAAAAAAAATGCGATTTAATTTACAAAAAGGTTGATGTATGATATTTTTTTATCCAACTCAAAATAATAGAGATATTTCAAATTTTCTTGGGGGGAATCTGTTAAAAGGGCATCTTGTCGAGCTTGTGCTTAACGAGAGTGAAGAAGTTGCAAGGACCCTTTGCATCCCTAGAAGTGAGATTTAATGACACGTGAGGGCTCAATTAATGGTCGATCATTAGGGATATTAAAATATGCAAAGTATTAGAAAATAGAGAAACCACATGGCCTTAAGGTATGCTGGGGAGTTAAAGATTGAGTAGACAAATAACATATTTAAGATAAGTGGTGCCTTACATATGTGTGCAGAAAGGAGTTTTGCTATTTTTTGTGTAAGGGGGATTGGTACAAACCTGTCTCGCATTGCAATTCAGATAAGTTGGTTGGTCATAGAATAGCTATTGTATAACAATTTATCGAGTGCTCTGGAGAGCATGCACTCAGAGGAATGTGGTTCATATTCAAGAAATAAATATATCTTTGAGGATAGAAAGCCTGTTTCTTGTACGGAGTATTCCAGTTTTTTTTTCTTTTATCACAGTGAGTGGGCCTAATGGGGCCTGGCGAGGGAGCAGAAGGGAGGGACTATATTGACTTTGTCAACTTTTTCCGAGCTGCAAAAGCCCAACCATCCCCTTACTCCCTTTTATTGCATCAAGCGATACTTATTTTGGGAAAGGGTCGCGCCGAGCAAAAACGAACGAAGGAAATATTGGGTTTAGCCGGCGCGGGTCGAGGGACAATAGGATTAGGAGGAGAATGGAGGAGGTTATTGGGTAGTTGCATCTTTATTAGATTCAGGGGGAAGCTGGCAATTAGCATGATGGTAGAGGAACATATTGATTGAACAGCTGCTGGAGGGAGCAGGTATCTTGGAGTTCACACAGCTTCTCCTTCAAGGATTCACACATTTATCTTCGGTAACATACCGACATTTACAATCGGTATTTAACCTTAACTGGTTCGGGTAGATTTGCCGACACAGCTGGCGAGGTGGACAATTTTTTATTTCTATCAAAGATTTACCAGTATCCTTAATACACTGCTGTCATACGTGAAACAAGAATTTAATCTTGTTTTACGCTGTCCATATAAAAAAATGTTAAATGAAAAGAACTATACGATGGAGTTTTAGCAGATTTCCCTTAAGGGAAATCAGCTATTATCCATTGAGTGGAGATGTACGAGTAGAGCTCGGTTTAGCAACTCTCCCCCTCCTAAACTCACACAAAGATTCCTAACTGTCTTAACGATATAAATAAAAAAATAATCGTGACACTTGAAACATGTGTCACTGCACTCTGTCAAGTACGCATTTTTAGCAGATTTCCCTCGAGGGAAATCAGGTATTGAGGTCGTACTCATGACGCGAGTTTCGAAAAATTTCTTCAAATGTCCATCGATCCTACCCAGGAGATGACGAAAATGAGGTCCGTTCAAAATTTTATATATATATATATATATATATGTCTGTTAACGCTCTAGCGGTCGCAATTTTTGTTTGATCGTTACCAAACTCGGAATTTAATCGTTTTATGTAAAAAGGAAGATCAAGTTCGTTAATAGCTGAAATCGGACCAGTGGGAGGGTGGGTTTAGAGGTGAGATTTTCGGAAAATTCGAAATATCTCCGTTATTATGCGTCGAATCGGAAAATTGTATAGAATCAATCTTATTGAAAATTAAATTTACTATAAATATTGTTCTATACATTTATTCTGTATCTTGAATATTAACCGAGATATTTGCATTTGTATTCTGCATTGGTCGGCAGGAGTGAGCTGTTTGGTATAGTTGAGTTCATGAGAGATGAGACAGTCCGCGCATGGGAGTGGGGATGGGTGGTAGGCTTGGTGGGGATGAGAGGACGTGTACTACCCAAGCTGAACATATTTGCCAGCATGCCGTACACTTGCTCCAGCCCTTTAAGTATGGATACTGAGTACCTGCAGTCTAACCTTTCTCTAGTATATGTTCTACTTTTCCTAATTTATATAAAAATATAGTGCAGAAAATGAGAAGCAGCATTGATTAAACATTATTAAAAATCAAACATGAATAAAAAAATAAAATAATAATTTATTTAATGCACAAAAAACGTAATTTATTATTGATTAGTGATAATAGAAAGTTAGTGGAATTGCATATATTTGCATAGTTTACATAAATAATATTTTGACATTATTATTTAAATTTTTTTTTAAACTTGCAGAAAATTATTTATGCTTAAAACTTATGGATATTTGTTTAGAAACTTAAAGATAATTTATAAGCTTACAGATAATTATTTTTAATACTTAAAGATATATTTTTAAAAATGTAAAGATCATTTTTTTTTTTATAAATTACACAATGATTTGTGATACTTAAAACTTACAAATACCTTTTTAAAAACCTACAGATAATTTTCTTACCAAAATTACATTTCAAAAAATATCAAAATAACTTATTTACCACCTAAATTAATAGAAGTTAAATAAAAGTCCGTCACGCAGGGGCTGCGTAAACTAAGCAGATTTCCCACGTGAAGTTTTACAATAGAGAAATCTGCCTAATAACAACTGTAGTAGTAAGAAACCTCTAAACCTAAAACATTATTTAGGGCGTAATAACCCAGTAGTTTCTAGCCCCAAAAAACAGTTAAGCTAACCTCTAAACCTATTCACGAGGGACGAATAGTTATGGAAATGGCCACCAGAGCTTTCGGCGGAAAGTCCGAACATAGCCTACACGCAGAATACAAATGCAAATATCTCGGTTAATATTAAAGATACAGAATAAATGTATATAACATTATTTATAGTAAATTTAATTTGCAATAAGGTTGGTTCTATACAATTTTACGATCCGATGCATAATAACGGAGATATTTCGAATTTTTGAAAATCCCCCCTCAAAAACCCCCCCTCCCACTGGTCCGATTTCAGCCGTTAACGAACTTGATCTTCCTTTTTACACAAAACGATTAAATACCGAGTTTGGTGACGATTAAACAAAAATTGCGACCGCTAGAGTGTTAACAGACAAATATATATATATATATATATATATATATATATATATATATATATATATATATATATATATACTATCTAAGATACCCGGCTTCTCTCGGGAAATCATGTAAGGCTGAAAGATGATAGTATGTTTTTGGGCAAGGCTTCAATGTTTACAACTACACTTCCCGTCGGCGCGCATTGTTTTGCTGTGAGGGTCAGGCAGGCGACTTATAAATGAGAAATTTTATATTTGAAGAATAAATAAAAATGTGTTCCTAATCTATCCCTTGCCACTTTTTAACTCACCTTTTTGAATACTTCAAACCATAATCATGGATAGTATTTATTACAATTAAATATCGTCTATAATGAAACTTATTTCCTGTCAAAAACCAATCCGAGCACATATAGTTTAAGCATAGTTTAGCACGTAAGGTTATATTCATAATAGTAAATCTTAGTGGTAATCACTTCCCGTAATGCCCAGCATTTCACAGGAAATTAGTAAACTCAATTAACTCTATTAGCCTCCGTCTATTTCCGCTCTCGCATTAAAGCTATCAACACTCTTCTCCTTAAATTATTAATTCAAAATGTTATTGTAATAATTTATCTACCTGATGGAATTAAATAATAGTGTTACCCTAAAAATAATTTCAATTATATTCAAAAAGCTAGTCGAGGGGAAGAGATCGTAGCCGTCCCTGCAACCTAAGTAATACTTTAAACAATCATATCGAGTTTAAGAGCATTTTGTCTCTTGTCATAATGACATTAACCTTTAATTGTTATGATAGTACTTATTTGTTTCAATTGCATGAAGATATCGGAAATAAGATAGTTTATAACCAAAATCAAAGAGTTTGATTCCCTCGTACTTCCCCTATCACTCCTTGAGGATTTTCAGCACGATTTTTTTTTTTAAATAATACATTATACAAATTAAATAATGGAAATGCTCTTATAGTTTAAATTTCTATTGGAAATAAATAACAAAGTTATTTTCTAGGGAAAATAAATAAATGAGGCGAAGGGGAGGGGGATTTATAGTCTCACTAATCCGAATCATACTTAGTACTAAATAATCGAAATAGATAAGGCTAAAACATAACATCATTTGTCATAATATGCCTATACTAAAAACACTTAAATAAGTACTAATAAGATCGACAACTCCCGCTATAGATTTAGCTTATATCCCGTATTTACTTCATTTTACGACATAAGTGAATGAAACAAAAGTTGCTCTAAATAACAAAGTAAACAACTTTTATTATGTGCACCTTTGCCGAAAAACAAATAGAAAATGAAATATCGTGAATTTTTACTTCAGGCCTCCCTTATAACACTCACTCCCGTTCGAACCTAAAAATTTTAATATAGCTTATAATCATGGGAGAATTAATGCTAATTGACATACCGAGTTTTGTTAAGTTCGGTTCAATCGTTAGCGCCCAATAAAATAGTTGACTCCCGCTTTAGTTTATAGTATATATCTCGTTTAAACATCGTTAAAATTCAAAAATGAATATCACAAAAGTTACTCTAAATAACAAAATAAACTACTTTTGTTAGGCTCATATTTGCCGAAAAACGAATAGAAAATGAAATACCGCTATTTTAAATTCAGGCCTCCCTTACAACCCCCACTCCTGCCCGTCCCTAGAAATGATGGTATGGCTTGTTATAATGAAAGCGTTAGTGCTAATACACATACCGAGTTTTATTTATTTTGGTTGGGTCTTTTGTCCCAAATAAAATTGTTCACTTCCGCTATAATTTTTAGCGTATAACGCCTTTATACTTCGGTATACGACAATAGTGTATATAAAAAAAGTTTCTCTAAATAACAAAATAAACAACTTTTGTTATGTGCATACTTGCCGAAAATGCAATAGGAAACGAAATACCACTATTATTAATTTCAGGCCTTCTATATAACTCCCACTCCTGCCCGTTCCTAGAAATGTTAGTATGGCTTATTATAAGGAAGGCGTTAGAGCTAATTCACATACCGAGTTTGGTTTAGTTCGGTTGAGTGCCAAATAAAATTGTGGACTCCCACTATAGTTTTTAGCGTATAACTCATTTATACTTCCGTATACGGCAAAAGTGTATATAACAAAAGTTACTGTAAATAACAAAATAAACAACTTTTGTTATGGGCATATTTGCTGAATAAGCAATAGGAAACGAAATATCGCTATTTTTTATTTCAGGCCTCCCATATAACCCCCACTCCTGCCCGTCCCTAGAAATGTTAGTATGGCTTATTATAAGGAAGGCGTTAGTACTAATTCACATACCGAGTTTGGTTTAGTTCGGTTGAATCTTTTGTGCCTAATAAATTGTTGACTCCCGCTATAGTTTTTAGCGTATAACTCATTTATACTTCCGTATACGGCAAAAGTGCATATAACAAAAGTTACTCTAAATTACAAAATAAATAACTTTTGTTATGGGCATATTTGCTGAAAAAGCAATATGAAACGAAATATCGCTATTTTTAATTTCAGGCCTCCCTTATAACCCCCACTCCTGTTCGTCTCAGAGAATATTAATATAGCCTAAAGTCTAAGTTGGGTCAGTAGTAATACACATACCAAGTTTCACAAAATTCGGTTCAGCCGTTTATGCGTGAAAAGGTAACAAACAAACAAACAAATAAACAAACAAACAAACAAACAAACAAACAGACACCAAAGAAACAAAATGCAGTTATGGTGTCTATGACATGTGAAACGAAAAGTTATCATGAAATTTCGCGAAAAAAATCAATGTACAGTCAGAGGTTACAATTTTATATATATATAGATATATATATATACTAGCTAAGGTACCCGGCGATGCCCGGGAAATCATTCTTGACTGACTAATGATGGTATTTTGATAGTAAGACTTCAATGTGTACAATTACACTTCCCTCCACAACGTAATAATTTTCCGAAATAGCCAACCCTGAAGGGTAATTTTTGGGGATTAATAGAATAGAAATTTTATTTTTGAAGTATAAATGAAAATGTGTTCCTAATCTATCCCTCTACACTTTTTGACTCACCGTTTTTCAATCATTCAAACCATAATCATGGGTAGCATTTATTACAATTAAATATCGTCTATAATAAACATATTTCCTTTCAAAAGCCAATCCGAGGTCACATAGTTTAGGCAAAGTTTTGCACGTAAGATTATATTTGTATTAGTGAATCTCACTGGAAATCGCTTCCAGTAATGCCAGACGGGAAATAAGGAAACTTAATTAACGTGTAAGGCTCCCGTCATCTTCCGTTCCCGCATGGGACTTCTCAACATTCTTCTACTTATATTATTGATGCAAAACATTATTTTATAATTTAACTACCGGATGGAATTAAATAATAGTGGCACCCTGAAAATATCATATCGAGTTTAAACGCATATTGTTTTTTGTCATAATGACATTACCATTAACGTTTAATTGTTATTATATTAAATATTTGTTTCAATAACATCAAGGTAGATTATACAAATTAAATAATGGAAATGCTCTTATAGTTTATATTTCTATTGGAAATAAATAACAAAGTTATTAGGAGGGGGTGACGAAGATTTATTACCTCACTAATCCGAATCATACTTTGAACTATCATATAAAACATAACATCATTTGTCATTATATTCCTTTATTAATACCCCTTAAATAAGTACTAATATTATTGACTTCCGTTTAGCGTATATCCCGTGTTTACTTCATTTTAAAAGTGAATGCGCACAAAAGTTACTCTAAATAACAAAGTAAACAACTTTTGCTATGTGCATGTTTGTCGAAAAACCAATAGGAAACGAAATATCACTAATGTTAATTTCAGGCCTTCCTTACAAACCCCACTTCTGCTCGTCCCTAGAAATGTTGGTATGGCCTATGATAATTAGGGCGTCAACACTAATATACATACCGAGTTTTATTTAGTTCGGTTGAGTCTTTTGAGCCCAATAAAATTAATGACTCCCGCAATAGTTTTTAGCTTATAACTCATTTATACTTAGGTATACGACAAAAGTGTATAGAACAAAAGTTACTCCAAATAACTAAATAAACAACTTTTGTTATGTTTATAATTGCGGAAAAACCAATAGGAAACGAAATATCGCTAATTTTAATATCAGGCTTCCCCTATAACCCCCACTCCTGCCCATCCATAGAAATGTTGGTATGGCTTATTATAATGAAGGCCTCACTACTAATACACATACCGAGTTTGGTTTAGTTCGGTTGAGTCTTTTGTGCCAAATAAAATTGTGGACTCCTGCTATAGTTTTTAGCGTATAACGCATTTAAACTTCGGTATACGACAAAAGTGTATATATAAAAAGTTACTCTAAATTATACAATAAACAACTTTTGTTATGGGCATATTTGCTGAAAAAGCAATCGGAAACGAAATATCGCTATTTTTAATTTCAGGCCTCCCTTATAACCCCCACTCCTATTCGTCTTAGAGAATATTAATATAGCCTAAAGTCTAAGTTGGGCTAGTAGTAATATACATACCAAGTTTCATAAAATTCGGTTCAGCCGTTTATGCGTGAAAAGGTAACAAACAAACAAACAAATAAACAAACAAACAAACAAACAAACAAACAAACAGACACGAAAGAAACAAAATGTAGTTATGGTGTCTATGACATGTGAAACGAAAAGTTATCGTGAAATTTCGCGAAAAAAATCAATGTACAGACAGAGGTTACAATTTTATATATATATATATATATATATATATATATATATATATATATATATATATATATATATATATATAGTTTTGAACGGACCTCATTTTCGTCATCTCCTGGGTAGGATCGATGGACATTTGAAGAAATTTTTCGAAAATCGTGTCATGAGTACGACCTCAATAGCTGATTTCCCTTAAGGGAAATCTGCTAAAATATAACAAGTTAACTTTTATATATATATATATATAAAAGATATATATATATTTGCTTTAAAATTGGTCAAATGACAACGCCATCTCCTCAATGCCGCTTAAGGGCTCATCATTATCATCGCCGCTTGAATGTATGTCACTATCACTGTCAATTTAAATTTAAATGGCGACTTATTGACAGGTACACTAGGGATGGTGAAAAAATATCAATATTTCCCCCAAAAAATATCTAAATAATACTTGATATTCCCCCCCCCCGATATATCGGTATTTCGATATTAAAATTCAAGTATCGAAAACCGATTTCTTTTTTTAAAAACAAAAATAATGTTCCAACGTATTAGCTTGAGGTTAGAGCAAGACCTTGCAGGGATTTATATCGACATTTCTTCCTACATAACCAAGATAGGGTTAGATTTTAGCTTCAAGCTACACTACATACACACTGAGGGCTAATGTTTTCAGGACGCCCGATACATATCCGTAGCTCACGAGAGTGGTTAACAGACTGATAACGGGAGCATGCGCAATAGCCTTCTTTGCTACTGCGCATCCTAGCCACTGTCTCATGTCTTATGAACTCAGCTATACTTTCCTAAGAGAGCTCTGGCGGCCGTTTTCGTAACTATTCGTCCCTCGTGTATAAGTTTAGAGATCCCTTAATACTTACTACACTTGTTATTGGGCAGATTTCTCTATTGTAAAACTTCACGTGGGAAATCTGCTTAAAATAATATCTGAATTTTATTTGACAAATTACTGCTGCTTTTTTGGAACAATAAAATAACTTCTAGAACTAGAAAATAGACGGCGATTGAGATCATGAGCGTGTCATATCCGCGTGAAATCTCCTTAGTTTACGCATTTTCTGAGGCACGCACTTTTTAATCTCCAGTATAAAATTTCAATGTAAGTATTGAAAATTAAAACATGCAGGACAATGAACTTTATTATTTTTTCTAAAACTTTTACCTAAATGAATTATCTAAATTTTAGATAGACTCAATAAGTTTTAAGCAAGAGAAAGTGGAGGAATTAAATAATAATTGAATGATTAAAGAACCACTCAGCTAAAATTGGATGTTATAAACAACATTGTCATTAATCTCACAAAAACAGACTTGCAGTACTTTGTTTAATGTCTTAAGAAAGCGTGCTCAATATTTTAAAATTTTCATTTGAATGATCTGTATGTCTAGACGATCCTTATTTTGCTAATGCTTGAAATGAAAATTGAATGTTAATATTTTAACAACTTCAAAGTTATTTGAAGATATTGTGTAAATAAGATATTTACAACTGTTTTGCAAAGATCCCTGTGAATAGGCTCCACTGTGAATTCTAAAATTGGGCCCTGGGATCTGATTTTATTTATACTCCTGAAATAATTGAAGCCTTTGCTCTTATTTTATTATTTGAGCAGGCTATTCCCATAGATATGTTTGTTTTTAAATAACCTGCAATACAAATATATTTTTCGCCAAGATAGATTCACAGAATCCCCTCAATAATTTTTGTTTTTTTGTTTCAACTGGAACTGTTACGAGCTGATTAAGTAGGTCTGTCAGTCTTTGTCATTAAGTATGAGTGTGGTAATTTGGTGTGGCCCATTCTAAGTCTCGAGAATAAATCCAACACTTTATGTTTTTCATAGTTTAATGGCAAGGGCCGACAATAAAACACATTTTTTTACGCTCAAACTTTATTCACATTACCCTACATGTTTTGTGGCTTAACTAACACAAAGAGGTGGAGTCTTCAGAGGCCACCCCTTTTCAAAAAATAGTAACATTAATTTAAAAATACCCAATGATAATACTTTGCTACATACTGCATTAATTAGTGCCTAACAACATGAAATATTCATTAAATTTAATTACAGATTCCTCTCTGGGGAGGTGATACTGAGATTCCCGAAGCAGGTTAAGTCAGGTGATTACAGACCGAATATTTTCAAGTCAACCCTGAACTCGATTATTTCGCGTCATAATTTAAAATCGAGCATTTTAAGATAAAATGTTATAGAATATATGATCGAGGTACTTAATTACTGTTTTTTTTACTGTTTCCCCTATTTTTTATTATGTGAATATTTTCTTTTGTTTTCGTTTAATATTATTTATTTCTTAATCAATTATTTGACGTTTTCAAAATTGAAGGTGTGTTTCTTGGAGATAGAATGTTTCCTCAAAGCAGTTTTATTTTCATTATTGTCAATACTTTTTACGTGTTGCTTTAATCTTTTATTCAGCAGCTGCGAGGATTCGCCAATATAAGTTCCATTGGAGGTGTTACAGCTTATTTCGTATATATTACATTTAGATTTTGATTCTTCTTCTTATTATTATTTATTAACGTCCGCTTTTTGCAACTAAGGCTAACTGGGACGGGTTATCTACAGGTTACCACCCTTTTCTAGCCAGGGTGGGACTTGGGATTTTATTTAATGAATTTCGTCACTAAATAAATTCCCTTGCCCAGGCGGGAATCGAACTCGCCACTCTATGATTACCTTGTGAGATTAAAGGCAACGCTTTAACTCGCATGGCTAACCTGAGCCCCGATTTTGATTCTATTACTTTATCTTTAATTCTACTAAAATGTTTTTGGATTTTATTGTTATATTTCCAGGCTACATACCCCATTACAAATTAGTTTCATTTTTCTATGAGGCCCAGAATAAGAAGAAAAATTTAATATTTCTCCTACTGTTTCCTGAATATAAAAAAGAGAAGTTTTTTACAATAGCAAGAACGAAGGAAGAAATATACTTAAATAGGTATAAAAAAAGTTGTACGGGATTTGTTAATGTAATGGAGCTGAAATTCTTCTAATTTGACCTCAATTCCTGTGACAGAGGAGTAGAGATTTCGTTTTCTTTCTTAATGCCTTATTCTAACATTCATATTCATTAGGATATCAATTTTTAAAATCAACTCTGAATAGGTTCTGAATGATTGTTACAATAGTAAACTGCACCTGAGCTATCGAGAGGCCTCCAAAGAGGGAGACAAAAAATGTAATTAATTACTGCAAAACGGCACTTCGATATTGCATTGTAGGAAAGGGAACCTCGAGCAAGCCAGTAGTTGAAAAGAGATGAAGATTGGGCTTTTGGAGCAGGCAATGTGCTTTCATACGAATCCTGAACGTTAGGGATCCAGCATTCAATTAGGATAAATGCTTGTGTCAATGATGGAGAGTAGACAAAAATAAAATATAATTAATTCACGTGACATTTAATAATTAAATGTAAGGTTTCCTAAATATAAAAAAGGAAGTTTTTTGGGGCCACAAAAGCGAGAACGAAGGTAGAAATATACTTAAATAGGTCTAAAAAAAGTTGCACGGGATTTGTTAATGTAGTAATTAGTTAGTTTAACCGTTGGCGGTGCCATTGCGAAACGCTATTTAAGGGGCCATCATGTAGAGGCGGATTGCTTCGAGTTTTGTGCTTTGGGTTTGTTAAGGAGCGAAGATTGTGCAAATTAGGTTTGACAAGAAGGGAGGTCAGAGTAAGCTACACAGCCGGCTTTCCTACACAAAATCCATCTAATGAATTCATTCAGCGGGAAGGGTCTCCGTAAACTCGAATTAGCCGGGTTAAACCATTTGCCCGTCCCACTGAGTCTCATACCCTTACCCGACGCTTCTCCCTCAAGTTTACAAGTTGTAATTGCTCTCCTATTTTCCCACTTAGCCTCCGTTTTATAACCATAATGGGAAGTTTGCTACCCTAATTATTTATATAATGGGGAGGATTCAGACTTTTCGACTAAATAATTCACTCACATTATCACTAATTTAATTCAATGCATTTAGAAAGTTGTACTGGAGCTGTAATTCTTCAGATCTTGACCTCAATTCCTGTGACAGAGGCTATATAGTTCTCGAATAGTGATTTAATTTTCTTTGTTAATGTCTTATCCTAGCATTCATGAGGATGTAGCGGTTATTTAAAAGTAAAACATATGTTCAGTAACTCTTATAGACAGTGCTTGGTTACCAGATTCTGAATCAGTGTGCATCTCACGAGTGCTTATTACTAAAAACTTCTAAAGACAGTTTTGTGCCCTCTTTAACTCATAAACAGTAATGAACGTGAGTACAATAATTAGCGGCCGCACGACTGTTAAACACAGTCAGGACCCCAAAGCCGCCAAACACTACGTCCTGGGCGAATTTATCAAGCGATGAAGGTTACGTCAGCACGTATTTATCTTTTTATTTTGACAAATATAAATATTTTTTTTGTTTCATTGGTTAAGTGCATTCAAAGATAATAACTTAACAAGGATATCCATTTTTGAAAATTGTTAAAAATCAACTCTGAATAGCTTCTGAATGATTGTTACAAAAGTGGACTTCACCTGGGCTATCGAGAGGCTTCCAAAGAGGGAGAAAAAAAATGGAATTAACTACTACAAAACGGCACTTCGATATTGCATTGCAGGAAAGGGAACTTCAAGCAAGCAAGTAGTTGAAAAGTCGACCTATAAGTGGAGAGGAAGATTGGGCTTTTGGAGCCGGCAATGTGCTTTCATACGAATTCTAAACATTAGGGATCCAGCATTCAATTAGGATAAATGCTTGTGTCAATGATGGTTAGTAAAATTAAATTATTTATTGAAGCCCACTTTTTGCAACTAAGGCTAATTGGGACGCCTTACCTGCAGGTTACCACCATTTTCTAGCCAGTGTGGGACTAAGGGTTATATTTAATGAATTCCGTCAATAAATAAATTCCCATAGCCCAGGCGGGAATCGAACTCGCCACTCTAGGTTTACAATATGATATTAAGGCCACAACGCCTTAACTCGCATGGCTAACCTGAGCCCCTGATGGTTAGTAGACAGAAATAAAATATAATTAATTCACTTGGCATTTAATAATTAAATGTAAGGTGCATCCCGAGAATTTTTAATAAACGTCACTTTCTTCATGCCAGTTTTTGAAAATTCAAGTACGACTAACCAAATATTTCAATGCTACTGAAAGAGGACTACAACTCATAGAATATATATATATACTTTCATTTCGCTCTAATGTACAGATTGTTCATTGATGTTCTACTCTTCGGGTTTCAAACCTTCTTCGTCAACTCATCAGTATTGTCATAAATGTTTTAGACAAAATAAGCCGTGGTAGAAGGTGCTCTGCAATATGTAATTAATCATATTTTAATTTGCACAAATTACTTCTCATGACTCACCGAAGCTGGCGTGAAACGTGTAGATCAAAAGCACCTTTACTGACACAAGTGTTTTAGTCATTGATCTCCAGGCTAAGAAATATGAGAAATATGGAATATGAAATAGATAAGAAATATGGAATCGTGTTCACAGTCAAGAAGGACAATATTCACATTCTTTTAGAAACACGCCAAGTTGGCTTAGCTCTTGGAAAAAATATTATTTTGCCAAATGTGTGAAGTAAATAACCTTTTGTAAACTACAAAAATCGAATATGTTAAATATATGATTGCCTTAAAAAGGGCGTGTATGGGACAGGTTATTTACTCCTGGAGTATTTTCTTCTTAACTGAGCTCTTAAAGGGGACAACGAAGGAACTAAACGAAAACGACGTTATTAAAACGTTAATAATATTGTTTCATTTTGTGTACTTTGCGGTGGCGTCTTTTGATTAGGTTTTAATGTTGATGTTATAAGGAGCTGTGGAAAGTGGGGAGTAGAAAATCGTATTAATTCCCTACATTACGTCCCTATAGAGTGGACTTTGTCGGAACACAGAGGCAAAACTTGTGAGTCCTTTAATCTCGGAGCCTGTGTAGTCATTAGTACGAGGTACTTAGGATTCCCTTTCAGAAAGAGCAGTCTCACAGAAAATAGAGAGGCATCTGAGCTAACATGTTTGAAAATGTTACGAAGGAAATAGTGGAGAAGCTTGGCCAAATAGGATTTATTGTTGTGAAATCATTGGTTATTCTTTTTCAGCAAATTTCCATACTGAGGTTGTTCTCATGGTATGATTTCCGAAAAATGTCTCCATATGTCTAAGAATCTCAGTAAGATAAGACGAAAATGAAGTCCGTTCTAATACACGTATATATATATATATATATATATATATATATATATATATAGATATATATATATATATATATATATCCAAAAATTAAAGGCTTTTATACTCAGGACTTCTTGCACATAACATATCATTGATGATTGACACTCACCATAAATAAAATAAATACATAAAAATAACAACTATATATACACAGAATAAAGTCATGCAATCAACTACAAAGCTTCAAAGTCATGACAGAGTAGGCCTTGCACAATTAGGATCAAAAGACTATTGCATACAAAAAAAAACTTCATGATATAAGGAGGAATAATATGGTAACAAGAATAGATAGAAACCGAATTCAAACGTATTTTCAAAAATAAGAACAATGCAACGTGTTAATTTGGGAAATTAGCAGAATAGAATTAATTGCATCAGTAATTAATAAATTAAAATAAAACAATATTTATTTTTATAAAGTAAGTCTACGAGTGACATTAAGCACAGGACCTATGTTCCAATGTTAAGATATTTTCTGTGCTTCCTGGTATCTGAGCGGGCAGCAGAATTAAGATAATTAGCCACTTCTCCATAAGTCTTTGCTCCTAATTAGCATGGCCTGTCTATCCCCACCATCACTTCTCAATTAGTGGTTTGTGATCCTAGTTTTATATGATGGTACTTATTGTGTGATGGTACTACACAAATGTACTGGAAGAAGCAAACGGAATGCACATGAAAAGTAATAACAATTAAATAAAGTACCACTGTTACTGTGGAAAAAAAAACCTCTTGTTCAGGCATAAGAAGAGTACAATGTTTAAAACAAGCCTGACTTAGTTTTATGTAACCAGAATTAATAAATTAATGGCTAACAATGAATAAAAAAAAATTGCACTTACTTGGAAGATTCTAATTGACTCAAATGAAGGAGGACATCAACAGTTGTAAAACCAATGAAAAGAGATCTCAAATTTAGGTAAGCAGGGTCTAGCAGAGATAAATTACTTACTATATGCACTTCCTCCAATCACCGGTGTAGGATAAATAGGTACAGAATACAAATCTTTAGAGCTAGTGACATAATAAACCCTTGTTCTTGTACTAAAAATGAATACATAAAAATTTAGTAGGGGGCTAGTCGTAAATAAAAGTATAGGAATAGCTTCATTATATATAGTATATACACTTAATTCTCTGTCACCGCTAGTACAATAATTTTTGTTTGGTCGTTACCAAACTGCATATTTAAGCATTTAATGTGAAAGGATAGTTCAAGGTAAAGGTGGCTAAAATTGGACCAGGAGGTGGGAAGAGTGGGACGGAAATCGAAAATTTGAAATTTCTGTTATTTTGAATCGGATCAAAAAATATTTGTAACCAATCTTATTGTGAATTTAATTTCCTATAATTGTTATTTTATGATTTTTTTCTCTAATTTTAATATCAACCGAAATAATAGCGTTTATTAGCTCTTTGCCATAAATAAATCTCCACTCCTACCCATTTAATAAGAAACTAAATCAACAAATTTTCTATGCCAACTCTAAACACGATGTACTATTTTAATCTGGATGAGTGTTTAAAGAAGAGTCAAAATTCTAAATATCACATTTATTGTGACTTGAAACTGGTTTATAACTAATTTTTTTAAATGTTACAATTGTCGTTTGTAGACTTTTTATGGAATTAAAATAGTCAGTTGGTATATGCTATTCTTTTATTTTTATTTTCTAACCAGCCTTCAGGTAACCTTCAATTTTACTAGTGTAATATATATATATATATATATATATATATATATATATATATATATATATTATATGTAATTGTAATATGGTACAATTGCTGTTCTATATATTTTTTCTCTAACTCGAATATTAACTTTGTTTCTGTATCGATAACATACGTTTCTTATTATGTAAGAATTTGAGAATAGAATGTGAAATGACAACTTCACCTGGCATTGAAGTTGATGGGAATTCTGCATAGTTGGCACAGTAACTGCTTGAAAGTCAATTTGTTCTACTAATTTTAGCACTACTTAGCATAACTATGCAGAGACACAATGGATGCTGAGATTTAATAATTCCTATTTTTATAGGACGACGTATATAATTTACGTATTTATATCATCATATATGGTCTTTTGCATCTGAAATTGATTATTTATAGTTTAAAGCAACTGGGACATCCATATCGGATTTTTCTTTATGTTTATGTGCCTTTTTAAAAAGGGCTCCTCAGGAAATTACTGTATGTATTATTGCTCCAGATTTGTTTTATTTGCAAATTTGAGGGAAAATAAAAACGTTTGAAAACGAACTTAAACATCTGTAGAAATAAACATCCAACAATAAACGAAAAATCTTTCTAAGAAAGTTCTTGGCACCAAAATCAAATATTTACTACCTGATATTTTAATAAGAGTTGTCACCTCTGACAGTAATGGTGATAAAACCAACAAGAAGGAGGTTCCTACATTAGAAACTTTTAGTTGTGTGGTTACGGTTGCACTATTTCTATAACATGATGTAGATACCGTTACCATATAATTGTAACTGACTAATATAACAAACAATATACAACAGGGTTCTTTAGATTTTTCTCAGGGACTTGAGATAATCATCTTCGGGCTGAAACATGGTCTCCTTCAAAAGAAAATTTGAAGTGCTGCTGGTATAGCAAGTTATAGAGTTCTACAAAAATACTTGAAGCCGTTAAGAAGCAGGAGAGATGGAGCACAAGTGGCAATGTCAAACTAATTAAGTTATATGGTGAATATGGCACAGTACCGAAGAGGCCTTTTACTGATTCTTAGTAATGGTAGAAATTTCATTTAGAATCTGGCATAAGACATTTTTTGGTGTCAATCTTGGTATGAAAATATTTTTTTATTTTATTTTATTATTATATATGTAATTAATATATATTATATATTATTTTATTATAAAAGCCCCTATTTTCACTGTAAAAGGAGAAATCACAGGAATCTCTGTATGCAATCAAAAAAGACAGACTTGGTGAATGGGGCATGCAAAATGAATCTAACCCTTCATAGTGCCATATGTAACACCAGATAGAAATTGGAAAAGAAGTAGGCACCTAATCAAAATTCCTATTTCTATTCTCAATAAATAATAAGAAAACAAAAAATGAGATTTAAAGGGTATGTTTGGTTTCCCATTGTCATTCTAATCATTCAAAAGGTGTCCAACAGGTTCTACATATAACAATGTTCAGTCGTAAATAGTCATAATGATATCTGAAATTGTCAGCTCAAAGTTTATTAAATTCTAAAGTAATGTAACTTCAAACTATGCTTCACTAAATTATAAGGCAATTAGATGAAGTGAACTTGAACAATTAATGTGTGATTTCTGGATTTAGGCTAAGGAGAGTTAATCATTTTTTGTAATCATCCCCCATATAATTTCTTGCTTAGATAAATAATAATTCCTTCCCGCACATCCTAATCCTCTAGTCGAATCACTTTCATCTACCCATATTCCAGAAAACCTAAGACGACGACTGAAGCGCAAGTGGCCAAGAGATCTCCTTGTGTAGTGCTCAGAATAACTCCATGTAGTACAAGCCAATGTTCCCTCCACTGTGGGTATTGTCAATGGACACCTTCCCACGTCAAGTGAATAATCAAGCCAATTGTTACATCAATCACATCATTTGCTTGTAATATTTATATATGTTGTTGCAAATGAACGAATAAATATTTAAAAAAAAAAAGATAGATAATAATTCTAACAAATTCCACATAAATGAAAACGACTATTTAGATCCCCGTTATGACTTCATTTTAGAAATTATTTTCCAAGTTTCCATCAATCCGACAGTTTTAAATGACAATGTAACAGTATGCCCGGTTGTTACTCAATCACTTAAAAACGGTTAGCAGTATTTCTATTGGGCATTTATATCTCTGATTTAATGGCAATTGGGCAACATATTTAAAACAATAATGTATAAATAGAGACTTAATTTAAGGCCTAAAATTGGACCAGGAAGAGCCAATTTTCAATGAAATCGTCTAACAAATATGCATCTACATAAAATATTATAAAAAAATGAACATTTAGCAATTGAAAAGCAATTTATTTCATCCTCATTGTTTCCGTGTAGGCGATTCTCTTGGATTTTTCAGACAGATTATTTTTTGTTCAGTATTTTTCAGTTTGGTTTTATAATATACTAATATGGGTAATCTTAATGTAAAAATAATAAACCGAAATTAATATTTTAATAAGCTGAAAAATTAGAATAAGTATAAACTCTCAAAACTCTTGGGGATTTCTGTAATTGATCATATTTTTAAGCAAGAAGAAAACCTCAAATGGTAGGAATTTCATTTAGAACGTGTCATAAGAGATTTTTTGGTCTCAATCTTGGTATGAAAATATTTATGTTTTTTTTTATATTATTAAAACCCCCTATTTCCATTGTAAAAGGAGAAATCACACGAATCTCAGTAGACGTGGCCATAAATCAATTCAATGGGAAAAAATTGAGGAAGATCAGCCATACAATATAGATACAGCCATAGACATAGATGGCTTCAAGAAAATTATCCTTTCTCTGAAAAATAACGAAGCGGATTTCCTGGAAGAGTGGTTGAAACGGGTTTCAACCAGAAATATTAAACAAATGCTTGAATAGGCACATGAGTATACTGTTGACCTCCATTACCTCTTCACTGACTTCTGAGAGACTTATAACAGTTCACACAGCTAATTATCAGGCTTAACAGATTGACGAGAAAAACTCTGGTGGGACTTTTTCTAAGTTAAAAATCTGAGACGGCTATCTTTAAGATAACCACCTGCATAAAGGAAGGTGGTATTGAGTATGTGACGATGTGTTGATCTCTATTAGAAATTGTGCAGCATTCGCTGTTGCTCTGGAATCATTTCCACGAGTGGCGCATGATTTAGGGCATAACATAGAAGATACTGAGCACCTGAAAATGTCAAAACGGTCAGGGAGATTGTCCAAACGAATTGTGTTAGTTTTTGCTTCCTAATTGTAGCTCGTTCAAGTACAAGGGAGCAATAGTGCGGATGCAGATAAATAATACAGAATGGATGTTTCTGTGACCTGAAAATGACTCCGCTTTAAGAGTCTCTCAAGAAAGGCGAAAGTGCAAATATTTATCATTCAGACAGTTATATATAGCAGTGATAAATAGGCTCGTACCCAAGAAACTCGGAAAACACTCCAAATCAGTTGTTAGCAAATAAACAAAAAAGTTGTATTTTTAACTAAATGTAATTTCCATAAATCAAAGAAGTTACAGAATGAGTACATTCATATTTAGTGCCTGGACCTTTTATTAAATATAAAAATGGATACAATAAGTCTTATTTAAGGAACCGCTGATCACGGAACGTAGTACTTATAGAGGTAGACGTCTGTGACAAAAATCAAAACCTGAAGTTGTACTGCTACTATGGACCAATACACAGCGTCGCAAAAGCTAGTCCATAGAATAGCTTGGAAAGACTCAAAAGTTTTTTCTTACCAAGAAGAACAATTAGTTATTATGTTTTAATCAGTAATATTAAAGAATATTCTTTCGTTTTTAAACTCTTGTAATTGTTTTAAATACCATCTTTCGTCTTATACTAATTTTATTTCTTGAAACTATTTCCATTCATTTTTGACAAGACACAGGGTAGCTATAATTTAGAAATTAGCACAGATTAGAGTTATTAAAAATATATCACAGATTAGAGAAATAAAAATGTATCATATGATAAGAGACGCTTGTCTAGTTCGGCTAAAATTGGCTGTTATTTTCTGGTTGAATGATTTATTCCAATTACGAACCCTCTCTCCTCATCTTTCCCCCGTGTTATCCATATCATCCGTTCTCTCTGTTTTAAAATTTCAAATGAAGTCGAATCCGCTTTGCTTAGTAAAACCCAATGTATTATCCTATTCATAGACTAAAAGGTTACTCGAGAGGAGAACAATATAACTATTAATAACAATAAAATAAATATGTAAAAAGCTGGATTAAACCTCTTTTCCCTCCCTTATTCAGGCCTTCAAAAGAGTAATTTGTCTAAACTAACCAATCAAAGAGCTCATCCAAGCTAAGGGATGATTAAATTAGTTTCCTTGGTGAAGTCTAAAACTACCCGTCACCATTTGATAACTTAATTATGACGTTCCCAAACGTTTCAAACGTGCTTAATCAGTTGACGGTCTGACATTTGGACCCGCTAATTAAATTCGGGCGTAGGCGGTACATCAATTGGCAGACACCCAGTGCATGGCACGTGGGAGGGGCATTAATGGGGAGGCCTGACAACAGGGGATTCCAACCGTGCCCAAACATATTTCATTTCCCTTGTTAAATTAACCGTAATTTAAAGAAGGTTAGTAAAGGGAATGTGGTATTGAATGTTGTGGGTATACAATCACTTGAGCAGAATGGAGGTTACAATATACTGTCTAGAGAGTCAATTATCACTCACTTATAATGGGAGCTTCACCCCATGAAAGGGGGATGACAAATCCAGTAAATTCGGGTAAATCCAATTCTTCCAACACAAAGTCCTGAGCGAATTTGTCAACGTCTAATTTTACAATCCACAATGACCTTCAATTAGACGACTAAGGGTTCCACAAATATTTAAAGGAATTATATGGCCAAAGTCAAATATTGTTCAAATCCCCTGGCTCATAACCTACTACTGACTCACTCCACCAAGCGAGGAGGAAGTGACTGGGAAATTGGTTAATACGGTCACTAGTTTTACTGTGTTTACATATATAAATATACTTGAATAGGTATGTGTATGAGGAAAGTGCAATAACGAAAACTAATAGTAAATATCATTTTTATAAAACAAAGAATGACATTTTATTTGAAGCCAATTGAGTATTGGATCAGGAACAATTTTATTCATGTCATTTGAACTACTCCCCCCCCCCTCAAATAGTACTGGTATGACTCAGTAACAGGGCTGATTTCGAAGCGACTAGATTTCCATTTCATACATTACATTATTGCCATATGGACAGGATATCGAGGAGCACAGATTATATTCACATTCATTAAATATAGCTGACAGGAAATAATAGAAATAAAAACATTTATTATATATTAGTCTGTTAACGTGCCATAAATCCCTTCCCTCTGCAGGAAGAATTACAGGAAAATATATTACCAAAAATTTTATATTCATTCGTAAACTAAGCAGATTTCCCACACAAAGGTTTACATTAGATAAATATACATACTTGTAACACCGCTATGAATATTAAGTGAATAAATACAAACGATAATGAGAAATCTTTCAGTTAGAAGTTAATAACTCTACAACGGAAAGCGTCTAAATTGTAAACGAACAGGCCAGCCAACCTGAGTTGTATGCCGGAAATAAAAACCATTAATGAAATATATCGTTATCTAATATATTAATTTTATTGGAAACTATTTACTGTAGCTAGTGCTGTAATTAATAATGAATCAGAATAATTTTAATCTCAATTGCTTAAATTTTAATAATCTGAGAACAAAAGAAGGGGGGGGGGATCAACATAACGTATTTGCATATATCTCACAAAGTAAAAGTTCAAGGAGAACAATATTCCTTATTAACCTTGTAATGAAGTGGTTCATGATATAAAAGCTTATTATTAATATAACATGAGTAGGAGTAGGGGTTTACTGAAACTGGAAAACTATAAAATCCAAATAACTCCGTTAGTATTCATGATAAAGAAAATATGTATAGAATAATATTTATAGTCCATTTAATTTGCAATATGATTGATTTTTTACAATTTTTCGATCCGACGTACAGAAGCGGAGATATTTCGAATTTTCAAAACTCCCCTCACCCCTAAACCCCCCTCCCACCGGTTCGATTTCAGCTATTAACGAATTTGATCTTTCTTTTTACATAAAACAATTAAATATGGACTTTGGTAACGATCAAACAAAAATTGCGACCGCTAGAGCGTTAAAAGACAAATCTCTCTCTCTCTTTCTCTCTCTCTCACTCTCTCTCTCTCTCTCTCTCTCTATATATATATATATATATATATATATATATATATATATATATATATATATATATATATATATATAATTTTGAACGGACCTTATTTTCGTCATCTCCAGGATAGGATCAATGGACATTTGAGGAAATGTTTCAAAAATGGCGTCATGAGTACGACCTCAATAGCTGATTTTCCTTAAGGTAAATTTGCTGAAAACTGAGAATTGGTGGAAATAATGGATGTTCATGGATGCTAAGCAATTCGTCTACAATTTCTACGAATGTCAAATTCTGTAATATAAAACGTCCTTTGGCCCCAGCTGGTAATGGGTAAGCTTCGAATAATGTGGTTTATTATATATTGTTTATGAGAAGAGGGGGTTTATTGAAATCTGAAAAATGCAAATATCTTGGTTAATATTCAAGATAGAGAATAAATGTAGGTATATAACAATATTTATAGTACATTTAATTTGCAATAAGATTGATTTCATACAAACTTTTGATCCGACTCCTAGTAACGGAAATATTTCGAATTATCGAAACTCCCTCCCTCCTACTGGTCCGATTTTGACCGTTAACGAACTTGATCTTCATTTTTACATAAAACATTTAAATATCAAGGTTGGTATTGAGCAGAAAAACATTGTAACTGCTAGAGCGTTAACAGACATATATATATATATATATATATATATATATATATATACTAGCTCAGATACCCGGCTTCGCCCGGGAATTCATTTGAGGCTGAATGGTGATGGTATTTTTTAGCAGGCTTTACATTGCACAATATTTTGACATTTACCCGTCCCAGTGTTTAGGATTGATACCCGTCGTTGCCGGTGATTTGCTAATAATAGAATTATTTGGTCGATAATTCTTCACAGTCTTCGATATTTTTATATTTCCCGTCTCTTATACTTGTAAATATGGTGAATTTTTATTTCAGGCCTCCCTTATAACCCCCCTCCCGTTCGAACCTAAAAATTTTAATATAACTTATAATCATGGAAGAATTAATGCTAATTGACATACCAAGTTTTGTTAAGTTCGGTTCAGCCGTTCGTGCCCGCTAAAGTTTTAACGTATAACTCATTTACACTTAGGTATACGACAAAAGTGTATATAACAAAAGTTACTCCAAATAACAAAATAAACAACTTTTGTTATGTTTATATTTGCGGAAAAACCAATAGGAAACGAAATATCGCTATATTTAATTTCAGGCTTCCATTATAACCCCCACTCCTGCCCGTCCATAGAAATGTTGGTATGGCTTATTATAATGAAGGCCTCACTGCTAATACACATACCGAGTTTTATTTAGTTCGGTTGAGTCTTTTTTGGCAAATAATATTGTTGACTCCCGCTATAATTTTTAGCGTATGACGCATTTAAACTTCGGTATACGACAAAAGTGTATATAACAAAAGTTACTCTAAATAACAAAATAAACAACTTTTGTTATGTGCATATTTGCCGAAAAACCAATAGAAAACGAAATATCGCTATTTTTAATTTACAGACTTCCCTTATAACCCCCACTCCTGTTCGTCTCAGAGAAAATTAATATAGCCTAAAGTTTAAGTTGGCTTAGTAGTACCTAATATACATACCAAGTCTCATAAAATTCGGTTCAGCCGTTTATTCGTGAAAAGGTAACAAACAAACAAACAAACATACACGAAAGAAACAAAATGCAGATATGGTGTCTATGACATGTGAAACGAAAAGTTATCGTGAAATTTCGCGAAAAAAATCAATGTACAGACAGAGGTTACAATTTTATATATATATATATATATATATATATATATATATATATATATATATATATACATACACATACACACACATAAAATTTTGAACAGACCTCATTTTCGTCATCTACTAGGTAGGATCGATGAACATTTGAAGAAACCTATTAAAAAAGCATGTGAGTAGCTCGTTTAGTGAGCAAAATAAGTGTTATGTTTCAATGGTCCAGTAACTCTAACTATAGGTCATCTATGTACATGACATGTTTGTATTTCGTGGTAAATTCAAATAATAGGATATATATATGTGTGTGTGTGTGTCTGTGTGTGTATTTAAATAATTATTTGAGTGCTAAATCAATAGGATGAATAATATTGTCACTGCAATATTTTCCTTTATTTACGGAGCGCACATTCGGCCTATTCAAAAGATAATCTTCGGTCCTGCTATGCTTCTAAACCTATTGCTGGACGAGTAGATGGTCTTTTGATTAGACTGAACGAACTCTCCATAAATATAGGAATATATTACAGTGGACTTCAAAATGTTGTAAATGATGCCCTCAGTTTCTCATAGATTTGGGTGTTAAATCATTTTCATAGAGTACTGTAAGAGATTTGAGTATACATTATCCTACGGATGTCACCCGAATTAGCTTAGCCTAAGGGCATTAGCAGAAGATTTTCAAAGAGATACCATCTTGAGCAGTGGCGGCTCGCGTATAGCCACTGTGGAACTGCAGAACCCCCAATTTCCACTTGATATTATCTATAACATTTAATATAATGAGCCTTTTACTTTAATTCTTTCTTTATATTTGTATTTTATATAATCCTTAAGCTTAATGCAGCAACCATCCCCCAGTTTATGGAAAAAGATACAAAAATATTTGTATGGAACTGTACGCTTCACAGTTCCAGCTGCGAGGTGTTTGGCTGTTGTGCGCATGCCCTCAAAGGAAGCTCCACAAGGGAGAGAGAGCACCGTCTTTCCCGCAGTGCCGACCGAATAGATTAAGCTTGAACTGTAACAATTTAGGTTAAAGTAAGTAAACAATGTTTGATTTTGTCCTTTTAGGATTTTATCAAGTTTCTGAATACATTTTCGTTTTAAACATGTTTGTTTCCTTTTACACAATTTTAAAACAAAGGCTAAACATTTTCTGGAGCAGCACCCCCGCTCATTTTAGCTACGAGCCGCCACTGATCTTGAGTAACTTAAAAATAGCAGTTCCATGAGAATGATCACTTTGCACGACTCTAATTGAAATATCGATAGGAGGAACGAAGTAACGGGAAGTTGTTTTACGGTTGTTGTTGTTGGCAACCGAGCGGTATGAACTGTAAATTACCGAATGCTAAGGGAATGGTGGGTGGGGGGGGGGGGACAGACAAGTTGTGTGGTTTGAGGAGCACCCCACCAACTTAAGGGAGGTATACGTGTCGGTGATCTGCCCCCTTTCCCTACAATAGATCATTAGAGTGAGGCAAGAGGGAGGGGAGACAAGGAGGCGTGTCTCGCAGCCAATCGGCAGTCAGATCGATCGGCCAATCCCGGCCCCAAGTTCGGCTGCCTCCGCTCAGTCCAGTCATGGCCGCGCGGGAACATTGGGCGCATCGCACCAGGTCTTCCTTTCTCATAGACGATATACTCTTCAGGCCCCCGCCACCCACCGTAAGTACATCCTCCTTTTTATTTTGATACAATACAATATTTTTTTCACGATGCATTCGGTTATCGTTGGCATTTTCAAGAAGAGAAACACTTTCTGTACTTATTAATATGTGCACCCTTTTTACCAAAAAACAATACTAATTTACAGGAAAAATAGTTGGACTTCTAAATCCAAGGAAAACAAAAAACCATGATTTATTCGTCAATAAAAATAGCCGTCACCAAATTTTTTATGAACTGAAATTGACCTATAATTTACGACAATACTCCCTATTAATAAAGTCACGTCTTAACCATAAGATACCTAAATTACAAACTACTACAAAAACAACTTCTTGTTATGAGATTTCAGGATAGAGTTTCTTTTAAAAACAATGACGAATGAGAAATCAGTGTATCATGATGGGAAGGGATATACACATTTCCATTTGATGGTATATGTCATCGGTTAATTACCTAGAGTTACACGAAAAGGTTTTTGTTCTAAAGGAAATTTTTGGAAAAGCAATGGTTCAGGAAAACAATTAGAGGTAAAAATACTTCCTATTATAAGGATCAGTTTCATTTACAACTCTGTCACAGTTGCCCTACGTACGCTAATTTATCGCTGCATTTGCCACGTAAATATATTAATATCTAGAAGAAAGTTCGCTAATAATAATGAAACACCAACAACATAAAATTTACGTGAATTGGACATGGTATTTTTGCTGTTTAGAGGACTGTGTATAGTGTATGTATTGTGTTGAAAATCGTAAGATAAATTAAAATAAAAAATCGTAAATATTTCCGTCTGTATGCAAAAATCCCAAAATATTATATAATATAATATGTAGGAGTGTTTCCCCCCCCCCCCGCTAGAAACAAAAAGTGGCCTATAATGTCTGCAATAGGCCCGGGAAAATTTGCTATTGTGCATTCTCGTTTCCTTCAAACGCACGTCTCAACTCGACCGCTTTTGCCGTCAGCAAGCTTAGATCTACACATTTCAAGTATTATAATACAAGTTACATTCCAAGATTCAAGGATTTAAATGTACACAAATTTGAACAAATAATGTTTTTATCGCCTAAGAACATTTGAATGATAAGTTACCTTATAAGCTCTGTCCTAGATTTCTTTGACAATAATAGATTAATTCCAAGAGGAAAATAAACTAAAATACAAAACTACACTGAATCCCATATTTAAATAAAATACATTATCCAACCAATATGAGTGTGAATTCATTTCTTTTAATATTTAAATATTTATTGTAACTAACAATTACTTCCAATTTTAATTGATTTTTTTAAATTCTTTTTGAAATTCATTCTTATTATTAAGTATAACGAAATTAAGTGTTCTAAGGAAGTTAGTATTTATAACTTCTGGGAAGGAGCTAATATAAAGTCCATGTGATGGAGAGTGGTGTAAAATATAAAACTATTTTCCAGTATAATTTGGTGAAACATCTAAATTATGTTTTTTATCATGAATTGTTATTTGTTAACATTCACTTTGTTTATATTGTTTGTTAACTACGGCTAATTGGGAGGGGTTATCTACAGGTTTTACCACCCTTTTCTAGGCAGGGAATTTAACGAGTTTGTCGCTAAATAAATTTCTATTGCCCAGGCGGGAACCCAATAAAGGTTTACCATATGAGATTAAGGGTAACGCCTTAACTCACATGGCTAACCTGTTTTATATAATACATTTTCGAAAACTTGAATAGAACGTACCAAAACAGCATTTCTTGTTTCGGCAATATCGGTTTCATTTTTTAATTAATATGTTATTTCAAATTTGAGACCCGGCTTGAATCAAGTGGTATCGGGATAACGCTTACAATATTTCACTGATATTAAAACAGGGTTCATCAGGAGGTGGCTATTTTGGAGGTGCCGCCAGCCGCGACTGCACAACTACTAGTACCACCTGATGAACCTGGTTGTAGCACGCAAGTAGTTGTGAGCTAGTACCCACGATATCGCAGGAGATAATCCCGGTCTCCAATATGGAAACAATTCTCTGGGAAAGAGCCTTAAATATCATATATTTTTTATAAAGTTATCTGTGAGATACTCGTTTTGGGAGACTTATTTCCATTTAATTAACGCTCTTTTATGATGACAGTTCTTATCAGATTACCTTAAAACTTTCTTCATGATACGATATTTCAAAACATTCTTATAGTCTGTGAACATGTAGATGAGGTAACTTAGGTTTGTTTAAATTTGGTTTTGTGTGAGTGTGTGTGGTATTTGTTTATATATTAGTGGAAGCAAAGTTTATTATATCTTTGCTATACTTGAAATATTAACTTTTCTCTTATAATGGGTGAAATCGGACCAGAGGGTTTGAGAGTAGTACTTGGATAATTGTAGGTGAAGGCGTGGCAAGACGGGGACGTGGGGTAAAACGGGGAAAGGCTAAAAATAATACTTAGAGTGCTGCTATTTGTCGGTAACAATATGAAATATTTCATTAGATGGTAGCTATGTGAGTCACATCTGGTGACATAATTCCTTCGCTCCTTTCTTGGATTTTCAGAAGGTACGTACTATTTCTCAACTGAATTGCAATATTTTACTATTTTTAACGCTTTAGATGTGGTCCACATAAACAGTTCATTTCAAAGTGGCCATACAACTTAATAGAATGTCTGAATAGCAACATTATGGTGTGTTTGTTCACCATTTACACTCACAAGCACTTGGGGCAAGACGGGGTGGGGCAAAATGGTGATTGCGCCCCTTCTTGCCCCTACACTTTTTAGACTTCACATACATACAGAAGTCTACGGTCCTTAGGTCTACTTTGCCATGCCTTTATAACTTTAAGAGCTTGCAGTTCTGATTAATATTAGTTAATCAAATATCATTCAGTTTATAATATATTTCCAGATGGTTATAAATGAAATACTGCTAGACAAGAATGGTCAGTGAAGTGCATGGAGAGAGTTGCAAAAGTGGTACTTCCTGTGAAATGGTCCATTGAAAGCGTACAGACAATCCCACGTTCTTCAAGCGACAATTGAACGATATGTGGCCAAAAGAAGAGCTGAGCCCAACTATGTATTACAGAAGAAATTAGGCTCATTCATCTCTGTATTCACTCCGGCTCAAGAAGCAGAACTCAAAGTGTACCTGAGTCAAATGGAAGGACAGATGTTTAGACTAACCACAAAAGAACTTTGTTTACTGGCTTTCCATATTGCTGAAAGGAATAATATAAAACATCCATTTAAAGCTGTAGCTGATTCTGCTGGAAGAGATTTGGTAAATGGGTTTCTCAAACGAAATCCAACATTAACTGCGAGAAAACCTGAGGCAACATCTGTTGCACGTGCAACGGGTTTCAACAAAGTTGCTGCTGAAACGTCCTTTGGTCTCCTCGGAAATCAAGTTAACAAACTGAAGTTTCCTGGAGATAGAATATTTAACTTAGATGAGATTGGTATAATAGTCAATCACAAAGGTCATTCCAAAGTTATTGCCTTAAAAAGGCGTAGACAAGTAGGTACAACAACTTCAACTGAAAGAAGACAGACGGTAACAGCAGAGATCTGCGTTTCAGGGTGTTATGTTCCACCAATGGTGATCTCGCAATGGAAAGGAATGCAACAGGAATTTCATTACCATGCATCAGATCTCAAGCTTATTTGGTAAAGCTTTTATCCGTTCAGCTACCATGAGTGCAGCAGTAAATGGTATTAAAAAAAAATCAGTCACGCAAGGGCTGCGTTAACTAAGCAGATTCCCCACTTCCGTCACGTATTTGCATTTATCTCAAGACATAAAGGTTCAATGAGAACAATATTTGTTATTTAGGCTTCAAATAAAGTGCTTCATAATATAACAGCTTATTCTTGATATGGCGTGAGTAGGAGTGGGGGTTTACTGAAGGCCGAAAACTAAAACATTCAAATATCTCGGTTAGAACATAATATTTGCAATAAGATTGGTTCTATACAATTTTTCGATCCGACACATAATAACGGAGTTATTAAGCATTTTCGAAATTCCTCCCTTCTAAGCCCCCCTCCCCCTATCCGATTTCAGCCGTTAACTAACTTGGGCTTCTTTTTTTTTAACATAAAGCACTTAGATATCAAGTTTGTAGCGATTAAAAAGAAATTGCAATCGCTAGAGCGGCAACAGACATATATATATATATATATATATATATATATATATATATATATATATATATGTGTGTGTGTGTGTGTGTATGTATGTATAGTATGCTCAATATTTAAAAATTTTCATTTGAATGATCTATATGTCTAGACGATCGTTATTTCGCTAATGCTTGAAATGAAAATTGAATGTTAATATTTTAACAACTTCAAAGTTATTTGAAGATATTGTGTAAATAAGATATTTACAACTGTTTTGCAAAGATCCCTGTGAATAGGCTCCAATGTGAATTCTAAAATTGGGTCCAGGGATCTTATTTTATTTATACTCCTGAAATAATTGAAGCCTTTGCTCTTATTTTACAAATATATTCTTTATTATTTGAGCAGGTTATTCCCATATACATGTTTGTTTTTAAATAACCTGCAATACAAATATATTTTTCGCCAAGATAGATTCAAAGAGATGTATCCCCACTAGAATTTATTTTCTTTTTCAATTGGAAGGTTTGGGTATGTTGCATGATATGTTTGCATCATGTGCTCATTCATATATTTGCCTCACTTAAATAGAGAAACTGTCTTTTACAAGACACAGTTGCCGTGACTTTCTATAAGTAATCAATATGTCGCGTCGGCGGCCCTGTTCAAATTGCCTCTGATGAAGGTCACTAATTCGAAATGGCAATGTTTTTTGAATTTAGTGTAGTCCCAGGGAATTTTGAATTTAGTGCAGTCCCCCTAGAGGAAATCAGCTATTTAGGTTGTACTCATTATGGGATTTTAAAATTTTAATAAATTTTCTTCAAATGTCCATCGATCCCGCCTTTGAGATGACGGAAATGTGATCTGTTCAAAATATTATGTGTATATATATATATATATATATATATATATATATATAGAGAGAGAGAGAGAGAGAGAGATTTGTCTGTTCAATAACAATCACAATATTTAAACGTTTTATGTAAAAATGAAGATCAATTACGTTAACTGCTAAAATCGGTCCAGTAGGAGGGGGAAGTTTTGATAATTCGAAATATTTCAGTTATTATGCGTCGGATCAAATATTTGTATGAAATCAATCTTCTTGCAAATGTAATGTTGGATAAATGTTGTTATGTTCGTTTTTTCATTATGTTGATTATTAACCACGATACTTGCATTTTTTCGATCCTACCCAGGGGATGACGAAAATGAGGTCCGTTGAAAATTATATATATATATATATATATATATATATATATATATATATATATATATATATTTGTCTGTTACTGCTCTAGCGGTCGCGACTTTGATTTAATCGTCACCAAACTTATTCGTTTATATTATATTTATTCGTTTTACGTAAAAAGAAAGATCAAGTTCGTTAATGACTGTTTAGAGGGGGAAATTTTGAAAATTCCTTATATTTCAGTTATTATGCGTCGAATCGAAAAAGTTTATAGAGTCAATCTTATTGCAAATGTAATGATCTATAAATGTAGTTATACGTATTTTTTCACTATCTTGATTATTAACAGAGATATTTGCATTTTATAGTTTTAGGCATTCAGTCAACCCCCCTCCTACTCATGCCATATTAACAATAAGCTGTTATATTATAAAGTACTGTATTAGAAGCCTAAATACAAAATATTGTTGTCATTGAACTTTCACGTTTTTGGATAAATGAGAATACATGACGCACATATGAAATCTGTTTTCTTAACGAAGCCTCTGTGCAACGGTCTTTTCTTGTTTTCCACAGTCAATGAACTCCCACTTCTGCTCACTGAATTTTATACTGAGATATTGAAAATATTTATATAGGGAGAACAGATTATAGTGTGTCATTTCAGTAGGCGGGAAATCTGCTTAGTTTAGGCAGCCCCTGCTTGGCGGAGTTTTATCAAATTTCCCATAATAGTCAGCTATTGAGGTCGTACACTTGACGCGATTTTCGAAAAATTTCATCAAATGCAATCGATCCTAACCAGGAGATGACGAAAATGAGGTCCTTTCAAAACTGTATTTATTCGTATTTAAATTGAGAATTTATGGTAAGATGAGATGTGAAGTGTAGTATTGGTATACGTGCTGGTGCACGTGGGAAATCTGCTTAGTTTACGCATCCCCTGCGTCACGGACTTCCTTTTAGCAGATTTCCTTTAAGGGAAATCAGCTATTGAGGTTGTACTCATGACGGAATTTTCGAAATTTTTCTTCAAATGTCCATCGATCCTACCTAGTAGATGACGAAAATGAAGTCTGTTCAAAACTGTATATATATATTTGTCTGTTACCGCTCTAGCGGTCACAATTTTTGTTTGATCGGTACCAAACTCGATATTTAGTCGTTTTATGTAAAAAGAAAGATCAAGTTCGTTAACGGCTAAAATCGGACCAGTGGGAAGGGGGGGGGGTTTAGAGGGGAGGATTTTCGAAAATTCGAAATATCTCCGTTACTATACGTTGGATCGAAAAAGTGTATAGAACCAATTTTAGCCAATAGCATATACGGTCTTTAGTATTGAATAAAACAGCTAAATATGTTGTACATAAAATAAACATTTTCGACTAAAGAACTAAAACACTTAATTGATTACGTCACCACAAGAGTTTTGCATTTATCTCAAAAAGTAAAAGTTCAATGAAAACCATATTTGGTATTTTACCTTGGAATGAAGTGGTTTGTGATATAAAAGCTTTTTTTTTTAATATGACATGAATAAGAGTTTAATTAAAGCTGAAAACTAAAAAATCAATATATCTCGGTTAATATTCATGATACAGAAAATAAATATAAAACAACATTTATAAAACATTAAATTCTCAATAAGATTTGTTCTGAAACCTTTTCGATCCGACGTATAATAACGGAGATATTTCGAATTTCTCCCGACTCTTCCGATTTCAGCCATATACAAACTTGATCTTTCTTTTTTCATAAAATGATTATATATCAACTTTGGCAACGATATGACAAATATTGAGACCGCTAGAGCGGTAACAGACATATATTTGTGTGTGTGTGTGTGTGTGTGTGTGTGTGTGTGTGTATATAATTTTAACGGGCCTCATTTCCGTCATCTACTAGATAGAGTCGATGGACATTTGAAGAAATGTTTTGAAAATCGAATCATGAGTACTACCTCAATAGACGATTTCCCTTAAGGGAAGTCATCTCAAACCCCATCAGAGGAGGTACTACCTAGAAGTTTACGCTGATCTCATACATAATTTGATGAAATCCGATTTCCCTTAAAATACTTGTGTTTTATGTGCATTAATTATTAGATCCCCTTAAGGGAAATAAGCTATTGAGGTTGTACTCATGACGGAACATTTCTACAAATATCCATTAATTCCACCCACGAGATAACGAAAATGCCATATAATTCATGCCAAGTCATTGGATATTCTCTCGAGAACTATATTTGGTATTTAAGCGTAGAATAAAATTGTTCATGATAAACAGCTTATTGATAATATGTCATGAGGAGGAGTTCGGGTCTACTACTAATGGCTGAAAACTAAAAAAAACTGAATATTTCGGTTATTATAAATGAAAGAGAAAAAAAGTATAAATCGATATTTATAGGTAATTAAATATGCAACAAGACTGGCTATATACATTTTTTTTGATCCGACGTAAAATAACGAAAATATTTTGAATATTCAAAATTTCTCCACTCTAAACCACCCCTCCCCCTGGTCTAATTTCAGCAGTTATCGCACTTGATCTTTATTATTACTTATATTGTTTAAATATCGAATTTGGTAACGATTAAACAAACATTCCGACCCCTAAAACGATAATAGACATATGTAATGAATTTTCATTGATTGATAATAAATTTCATTACTAATTTTCCATTAAAATCCTCTATTGCATAGTTCGAAGCCTTTAGTTCGAATGGTTGTGTTGGATGAATGAATGGGTTGGGGTGTGTGCTAATTACTAGCTTTGGCGAGGCAGCCTTGCTATAGGTGAGGGGTCTCCCTATCCCTGTGCTCCATATATCGACTCTAAAACCTTGAAGCTTTTTAAACTGTTCTCTTTAGCAGATTTCCCTTAAGGGAAATCAGCTATTGAGGTCGTACTCATGACGCGATTTTCGAAAAATTTCTTAAAATGTTCATCGATCCTACCCAGGAGATGACGAATATGAGGTCCGTTCAAAATTATATATATATATATATATATATATATAATATAATATATATATATATATAAATGTCTGTTAACGCTCTAGCGGGCGCAATTTTTGTTTTGATCGTTACCAAACTCGATATTTAATCGTTTTATGTAAAATGAAAGATCAAGTTCGTTAATGGCTAAAATCGGATAAGTGGGGGGGGGGGGTTTAAAGTGGGAAATTTTTGAAAATTCAAAATATCTCCTTTATTATGCATCGGATCTAAAAGTGTATATAATTAATCTTATTGCAAATTAAATTTTCTATAAATATTGTACTATACATTTATTCTCTATCTTGAATATTACCCGAGATATTTGTATTGTGTGTGTAGTCAGCAGAAGTCGGCTACATTCGGGACTTTCTGCCGAAAGCTAGTTGGGCCTTTTCCGTAACTATTCGTACCTCGTGAATTGGTTTAGAGATTCTTCACTACTACTGTTGTTAGTAGGCAGATTTCTCTATTGTATAACTTCACGTGGGAAATCTGCTTAGTTTACGCAGCCCCTGCTGCATTAAAAATGTGCGTCACGGACATTTTTTATTCCTTTTTTTTCATCAAATCTGTCTATTTGGGAAATCGACTTCTGGGAGTCAAAATGATGACGAAATGTTGAAAAAGTTTATTCAAATGGCCATCGATCATGGTCTAAAGGCTACGCTTTGTTGTATTCAACCGTTTTGTTCTTTCAAAAGCACCTCTTTACTTATCACTACACCCACCGAAACCCGTAAGATGTTCGATGTCTTCAAAAAAGGAATTTCTAGGCCTCCCTCTTCCCCTATGCCCTATGACTTTTCCTTCAAATATATTTGTTAGGCAAATCAGCTAATGAGGTTGTTCTCATGACGCGATTTTGAAAACATTCCTTAAATGTCCATCGACCAAAGAAGATGATGAAAATGAGGTCCGTTCAAAATTATTTCGAAATTTCTCCGTTATTATGCGTCAGATCGAAAAATTGTAAGAGCTAATATTAGAAACATTTTTGTGATATAAATGTTTTTTCTCTATCTTCATTAATAACCGAAATATACGCATTTTGTAGTTTAAATCCTTCAGTAAACTCCCATTCCTGCTCGTCATATTTACAATAAGCTGTTATTTCATGAATCACTTTATTCGAAACTTAACTACGAAATATTGTCTGCAATTTAACTTTTGCTGTGTGAGATACATGCAAAAAGTCGGATGAAAACATTTTGTAGACCAGTTTTGTTAAAATTTTGATACTCTTTACATTTTTCGTAGATGAAAAATTAAGAAAGCTCTTCATACTTTTATTTTTTTTCAGATTTCCTATAAGGGAAATCAGCTATTGAGGTCGTTCTTATGCCGCTATTTTCAAAAAACTTCCTCAAATATCCATCGATCCTAGCCAGGAGATGACAAAAACTAGGTCCGTTAAAAATGATATATATATATATATATATATATATATATATATATATATATATATAACTGTTAACGCTCTAGCGATCGCAATTTTTGTTGTATCTTTACCAAACTCGATACTTTATCGTTTTATTTTAAAATGAAGATCATGTTAGTTAATGACAATAATCGGATAAGTGGGATAGGGGGAGTTAGAGGGGGGATTTCCGAAAATACGAAATATCTCCGTTACACTACATTGGATCGAAATATTGTATATACCAATCTTATTGCAAATTAAGGTGCTACAAATATTGTTATATACATTTATTCTCTATCTTGAATATTAACCGAGAGATGCGCATTTTTCAGTGTTCATCTTTCAACAAACCCCCATTTCTGCACACGTAACATCAAAAATACTCTGTTATATAATAAACCATATTATTCGAAGCTTAAGTACCAAATATTTTTTTACCTTTATTATTCGAGATACATGCAAATATGTTCTGATGACACCCCCTCCCCCCACGTCTTACATTCTTGGACTAATAAAATTTGATTGGTTGCGGTAAACATTATTCCGATTCATTATAAATTACAGTACTAGATATAATAAAAAGTTTTCAATAAAATTAATATGTTATATATTCTGATATTTTTCAGTAATTTTTTTTCTTTCTAGTGAGAGGTTGGCGCTTGTTTATTTACATTTCAGACGCTTCCCGCCTGGATGTTGTTAAAATTGACTGAAAGATTTCTTATTACCGTTTTTATTTATTCAAGGTGATGTTGTGTTACCAGTATGTAGATTTATCTATTGTTAAGCTTCACGAAGGAAATCTGCTTAGTTTACGCTGCTCCTGCGTGACTGACTTTTTTAGTCATGCTATCAGATGCATTATAATGTGCCCTTTACTATGCTCGCGCCTACACTGTGATCCGGTGAAATAAGAAGTATATTGTAATTCTGGACACTTGAGAAAACATTGCATACGAAGTTATTTTTTCGTTTAATTGAACGTTCCTAAGATATATATCTCAAATATGTTTTTTAATGAACAAGGGTGATTTAAACTCATTTGAAGAGGAGAATCTGAATGCCCTTCCCACTCTAGTCTGACAGTCTCTTACACTTCAGACCATCTTCCATGAGTGGTCTCGAGATGATTTCAGGGTAAGGTCAAGGCAGTATATCAGTCGTTAGCTGGAAATATATCTTTAGATCGGCTTGAACCTTACATCGTATAAAGACTGTTCTTGGCAGGTGTTAATTTGTACGATGATATAACGTTAATGACCGATTAGGTATATAATTCTATTTAAGTATTCAGACGTAGCTGTAATGCACTAAATACCGCAGCCAATGATAATAGTGTTAAGATGATAAAATATGGAAATTGTAAAAGATGACCGTATATGCTCTGAAAATGTCTGGTGATTAAGTGAGTATCAGAACCCTCAACATACCTGCCAATACTATTGGGCAATTCTCGAGGAGAGATTTAATTGACTTTCTTAAATATTTATTTTTAAGAAAATGGATACACTTTCTTAAAGAATAGGGGGAATATACCTATTACTGTTTATTATAAGTAATTGAGGGATATAATTTGTTTATTGAGGTATTTGAATTGGGATTGCATTTAAATGTTTACCCACATATATATTTCTTTTCTCTTTGAAGACATTGGAGATCTTTTGCCGTCAAATAAGGTTTCGTAACTAAAATAGTACTCAACGCCAAGCATAAAACATTTTAACCACGGAAGACCAGGGATGAGTTTTATCCAGTACTGACGAGTGTTATTTAAAGCCCCCGTGTGTAATGTGTGGTCAAACCACATTGTAATCATAATTCGACTGTATGTAACTTACCAAACTCCTGTAACGCCATACAGTACCGGCAGTTATTGTTACGCTCATCCTACTGAGAGTAGAGGGTGATTACTAACTCATTTGTTGAAGTTTCGATAACATTACATTTTGTGAATAATATTAATCTATATATATATATATATATATATATATATATATATATATATATATATATATATAATTGTAACCTCTGTCTGCACATTGATTTTTTTCGCGAATTTTCACGATAACTTTTCGTTTCACATGTCATAGACACCATAACTGCATTTTGTTTCTTTCATGTGTGTTTGTTTGTTTGTTTGTTCGTTACCTTTTCACGCATAAACGGCTGAACCGAATTTTATAAAACTTGGTATGTATATTACTACTAGCCCAACTTAGACTTTAGGCTATACTAATATTCTCTGAGACGAACAGGAGTGGGGGTTATAAGGGAGGCCTGAAATTAAAAATAGCGATATTTCGTTTCCTATTGGTTTTTCGGCGAATATGAACATAACAAAAGTTGTTTATTTTGTTATTTAGAGTAACGTTTGCTATATACACTTTTTTCGTATACCGAATTATAAACGAGATATATGCTAAAACGTATAGTGGAAGTGAACAATTTTATTTGGGACAAAAGACCCAACCGAACCAAACCAAACTCAGTATGTAGGCTGGTATTAACTCATCCTTGATTATAATCTACAGGAACATTTTTAGGAACGAACAGGAGTAGGGGAAGCACGAAATGAGAACTTAGCACTCAACTGAACAGGACTCAGTATCTCTGACTGCTATTAAATTATAAGCTATATTAACAAAAATGCTCATAACAAAAACTGTTCCATTGTTATTTAGATATAACTTAATATATATCTTGGTCGTGTAAAAATGTGTATGTTGTAGTCTGTAATTCATTCCAATGTTTGAATATGTTGTACCATTCGATGTTTTAATTTAATTTTACCTCCTCATGATAAATTATGGCGATAAAAAAGAACATTTCAATAGTATTATGCATTTTAAAACAATTAACTGATTTCATGAGGAACAAAGTATATTAACCCCCCCCCCCTTCTGTCTTTCATCGGAACATTAATTAATCGTAAGTAATTTCATCCTTCATTGAGTTTAAAAAATCAATTAGTTCACAAAAAAACGAATGTATTTAAACATACATAATTAGAATTGTAAATAGAATGTGAATATAAGGTAATGTAAGCGGAATTGAGAGTTAGAATTAGTCATGTTCTGTTGGTTAACCTGGAGCGTCGGGGAGGGGTGGGGAGACCTTCCTGTAATCTAGAACCTCTCTCATTCCCTCTTTGTTTCGTCAGCTCTCAATCGTGCAACATATTGGCTATTTAAGCTGTATTTCATCAGTTGCATTGCGATACTAATCCTTCAATTTTTGGATTATATTTACACATATGCTTAAAACATTAGCATTTTAATACTATATAATACCATGGGAGGAATTAGATTGAAGACATTTTTTTTATTATTGAGGCTAAATTATATACCTCCCGGCGTCAAAGGTTTGTGCCAACCATATTTTTTTTGGGAATACAGGAATTATACATTTTGTTATAATTCTGTCGACGTCTATTTAGTAATTTAATGTGAAAGGAGTTAATTTTGGAAATTAAACTAATACGTTGTAGTTATTTTTTATACTGGGCTTCATAAATTATTGTTTTTTTTCCATAATCTTTTTCTTAATTTTTATTTTTAAGTCCGTTTATTGAATAATATAAGCAGAAAGTAGGTATATTAGTAATAAGAAAATCAGTAGTAATTATATTAGTTGTAAGTATATTAGTAGTTAATAAATCAGTAGTAAGTAAATCAGCAGTAAGTATATTATTAGTGAGTTAAAAAAATATATCATTATTTACTTCCAATATAAATTCAAACTATAAGAGCTTGTCAATTATTTAATTTTTATAGTGCATTATTTAACAAAGTAATGTTGAATTCGAGCATCGTGTGATTGCGGAAGTTGTACGGAATCTAATTGTTTAATTTCTGTTTATATTATCTCTTTTCCTCCGATATTTTGACGATATTGAAATGTCTATCTACTATATATAACTATTAAACGCTACTTGGTAATGTCATTATAACAAGACAATTATGTTTAAACTCTATATGATTTGTGTTTGCAGGGAGGGCTACAATCTCATTTCCTCAACTCGCTTTTAGAATATAAATTAAATTATTTTTAGGGTATCACTGTTATTTATTTACAACAGGTATACAAATTACTAGAAAATATTTTATTCAATGTTTTAAATAAATAACTTAAGTAAAGGAATGTTGATGCTGAAGTTGTCGGGAGACCAGCACAGTTAATTGTGTTAACTTATTTCCTGTGAAGTGATAGAATTGCATTCTACTCAAAGATACTACTACGTGTACAACTAAGCTCTCAATCTTGGATTGATTTCTGACAGCAAATATGTACATTATAGATAATATTTAATTCTAATAAACGATAACCATGATTATCATTTGAATTATTCACAGTGTGTAAAACAATGGACAGGGGATTGCCTAGGGACTTATTTTCATTTATTCTTCAAAACTAAAAATTCTACTCTATAAGTCCCCCTGCCTAACCCTCACGGGAAAACTATAAGCCCAGACGGGAAGTGTAGTTGTACACATTGAAGCACTGCCAAAAATAAAAACCAACATTCCCTCTTATGATTTCCCGAGCGAAGCCCGTGCACCTCAGCTAGTATTTTATATAATAAATTATCCTGTTTCCAGAATTCTAACATCATCAATAAAGAAGTAGGCAGAATTGTTAATTCTCTAAGACTATTTCCGATGAACACTTGAAGTACGCGAGTTGGTACCAGGATGATCGTGTTTTGAATTAAGGGTGTGGTATTTTTACTGACAACTACAAAAACTCACCTCCTATACTGATAAACCATATATATGTTTTCTTAACGTCCCCAAATACGAATGTTATTTTACTTTTTTTTATTTTTCAATAAAAATAAATTACATAATATATATTAAACACTACAGTTCTGGATATGTGGGTCTGTGTCATCCATTACGTTTGATAAATCCGTGCGGTCTGCAAAACGGCTCCCATACTTCCAAAATCTATGCTTCCTAGTCCCTGTTAGAGTCCAAAAAAAAAACCATGTTAATTTATCAAGGAATTTTGCTCCCATTTTTGTTTGTATATATTATTTTCTTTACTGGTCTACTTAAGTAAAATCAGTATCAATGGAATCATTTCAAATTGTGTTCCCCTTATGAAATTTGGATGTTTCAATTAGGAAATACTAATCTTACCCATGATTAGATCTTACTCAACCTAGGAATGGGAAGCTAAGAGGCAGTGTTTCCCTCCCCCTCCTATTTCTCTCCCTCCTGACCACTCCAAAAGAACTTTTGTCAACGTTTCTTCTTAATTCCTTGTACAAAGTTTAGGGAATATTGTAAAAGCTTCGGTTATGAGATTTAAAAGGAGTTATCCGTTTTGAACATCCCTGAACCCATTTTAACTAGTTTCGGATTGATGTGTGTATCCCGCACAATTAAAAAAAACATTAGTCTTTGAATAATGGAAATTCATTTTTGGGATTGTAACCTCTAGTTGTGCGCTGCCAAATTTCTCGGTACTTACTAGACATATGAAAAATTTGTATAGGACATCTTTTGTTTAATATTTTATAGACCCTTTTATGAAAATATCTAAATAGATAGATTATGTTCTATGAGATTTTTCAGTTGGAGGGGAGATATCGTAAATCACTTTCAAATGAAATAATTTTAAATAAAGTACAAAACTTTGCTTATTTAATTTAAACCTGATATGGACGAAGAAGGAAATCATTCAGTAGGTACCCAGATTTTTTTAAATTAAATGTTTATGAAAATACATCATTTTGAATAAGTGAAGTATCTGAAACATTTTCTTCTTTCGCGTTGTTTTTGCTTTAATTTTAGTTTGCCAGTATTATAAAACGTCGGTTTCGAATGATATAACGAGTATGATGCACGGTCAATGGGTCTTAAGCCCATTGTTACTCAATTCTTGGTCGTTTTTTTTGTTATGTTTAAAAAAAATGAGGTTGGAAGCATTAAAAATCTACGACAATTACAGGTTAATTATTTTTTTACTTGAGAAGACGACTACATATACAAGCATAGTTGAAACTATCTCATTACGATAAATGATAGGGGGGGGGTAGAGGGGGGATTTCCGAAAATACGAAATATCTCCGTTACACTACATTGGATCGAAATATTGTATATACCAATCTTATTGCAAATTAAGGTGCTACAAATATTGTTATATACATTTATTCTCTATCTTGAATATTAACCGAGAGATGCGCATTTTTCAGTTTTCATCTTTCAGCAAACCCCCATTTCTACACACGTAACATCAATAAGTCATATTTACAATAAGTTATTTCATGAATCACTTTATTCGAAACTTAACTACGAAATATTGTCTGCAATTTAACTTTTGCTGTGTGAGATACATGCAAAAAGTCGGATGAAAACATTTTGTAGACCAGTTTTGTTAAAATATTGATACTCTTTAAATTTTTCGTAGATGAAAAATTAAGAAAGCTCTTCATACTTTTATTTTTTTTCAGATTTCCTATAAGGGAAATCAGCTATTGAGGTCGTTCTTATGCCGCTATTTTCAAAAAACTTCCTCAAATATCCATCGATCCTAGCCAGGAGATGACAAAAACTAGGTCCGTTAAAAATTATATATATATATATATATATATATATATATATATATATATATATATTATATATATATATAAAACTGTTAACGCTCTAGCGATCGCAATTTTTGTTGTATCTTTACCAAACTCGATACTTTATCGTTTTATTTTAAAATGAAGATCATGTTAGTTAATGACAATAATCGGATAAGTGGGATAGGGGGAGTTAGAGGGGGGATTTCCGAATATACGAAATATCTCCGTTACACTACGTTGGATCTGAATATTGTACATACCAATCTTATTGCAAATTAAGGAGCTACAAGTATTGTTATATACATTTATTCTCTATCTGGAATATTAACCGAGATATGCGCATTTTTCAGTTTTCATCTTTCAGCAAACCCCTATTACATCAACAATACTCTGTTATATAATAAACCACATTATTCGAAGCTTAAGTACCAAATATTTTTTTACCTTTATTATTCGAGATACATGCAAATATGTTCTGATGACACCCCCTCCCCCCACGTCTTACATTCTTGGACTAATAAAATTTGATTGATTGCGGTAAACATTATTCCGATTCATTATAAATTACAGTACTAGATATAATAAATAGTTTTCGATAAAATTAATTTGTTATATATTCTGATATTTTTTAGTATTTTTTTTCTTTCTAGTGAGAGGTTGGCGCATTAAAAATCTACGACAATTACAGGTTAATTATTTTTTTACTTGAGATGACGACTACACATACAAGCATAATTGAAACTATCTCATTACGATAAATGATAATAAAATTTAAAGAGGAATCCGGGAGTTTGCAATTGGCACCTATAGTAGGGAAATATTGTGCGTTTATCAGTCTAATTACCAATTAGAGGGTATAGTAAATATTTTAAAGTGACCACTAATTTTCCACAGTTGTTGTATGTATCTCACGAAGGTAGTTATTTATATTTTTCTAATTTATTTCTGCTTAAAGAATATTTCTATTAAATTAAGGATCATCGCCCATTTTAGTTCAGAGACACCTTCTGGGGGTGTGTAACAGAGATCTAAAAATAATTAATTATACAATTTGTTTTAACCAGATATTTACTTTGTATCAGTCATATAAATATGTATTAAACAAGGAGATTCAAGCAATTACTCCATTTAACTTTCATGATATGAAATTTTAAGTAGTGAGAACTCAGTGTTTTGACAGAGAAGAATTAGTATTTTATATTGCAATAACGTTAAAACTTAAAATTAGAAATTATTTTTTGAATATATAAATTTAAATCAATCTGAATGATGTATCAAATTATGCTATTTTCTTTTAATGATGCTATATTAGAGTTATTTGAAGATTTTTTCATTAAATTTTACAGATTTAAGTATTAAATACTTCTGCCAATAATAATATTAAAATACTGAATAGTTGGCAGATATTGTGACATAACTCTTATTCTGATTCTTTTTTTTTTTAAATTGTCATTTCATTGAAATTTACTAAAAATTAAAGGATGTACATAAATGCTCTGTTCATGATTTTCAGTTTATAGAAGACCAGTGAATGAATCAATTGAAAAGAGCTTTGTCAAACGTGGAAATTTGATGAAACCATGTGAGATAAACCTCAATTATATTCGTTAATACTTGCAATTAGACACACATTGAATAAAATTATAAGTATTAGAAAACTCTGTCATTACACAAAGTAATGATCTACATAACCAAACTGAAACTGCCTGTTAAAGAAACTATTTCCAAATAAATTTAAAGTCGATTTGATGGTTCAAAATAAAAGCTTTCAACTTTATGTTTACCAATAATTCTGCTTAGTAAAATTAATTGAATTTTATTATGTAGAGTTAAATAACGTTATGGAATAATGTAATAATGGAAGGCCAGATAAACTTTGCAGGATTGTCAATGCATTATAGTTTGCTGTGAATTTCATGAAATTAAGCATTCTTTATGCTTATCTATACTAGTTATAAAAATGAAATGGAAAGAAAAGACGGACTTAATGGAGAGAAGAAAATTGAATTTCAAATTAATTTCAGAAATAGCTTTAATAATTAATAATTTTGACATGGCATTTAATAATGTTTGGACGTATTTCAAGAGTAACCCTTGCTCACAATATTTTACAATCTCGCTCTTTGGGATATGGCTTTTCGAATATTAATATGGGTTAATAAGTATTTTGCTTATCACGGTTGAAGTAATCGTTGTTATTATTATTATTATATTATAAATCAGACAAAACCTTTTGGTATAAAAATCCATGAAGCAAGAGCCAGTCAAACAGGCTATTTTTGTGAACGTGGTTTCCTTTTACTATTTCAGTATTTGCGTATTGTACACTCGCCTAGAGTTCGCTTCTTCCAAATCACAAGTCATTTTTTTAAATAGTCCCCAGGTGATGAGCTGGCACGTTTGGTGAAGGTTCGATGGCGAAATACACTGTTTGTTCAGCACAAATGAACAGCGAAAATGAGACTCATACTCCTATCGTACAATCACGACCCTTAGGTTACGTTTAACCCAGTACGTATGTTATGAATGATATTTGAGTTGTATATTAAATTTTTCGGCGCGATGCCTCTTTTCGAAAACCATTCTTTAAATGTTGAACAAAAAAGAGCAGTGTTAAATATTACATAAGATATAATGTTGTAACAGCATATTGCACATTAGAAAAAGACCGTCACGCATGGGCTGCGTAAACTAAACAGATTTCCCGCGTGAAGTTTAACAATAGGTAAATCTACATACCAGTAACACAACAACAACCTTGAATATTAAGTGAATAAATACGAACGATGATAAGAAACCTCCTGACGGAAAGCATCTAAAATGTAAACGAACAGCTCTGCCAACTACTTACCGGAAATAAAAACAATTACTGTAATATATCTGAATATAACGTATTAATTTGATTGAAAACTATTTACTATATATAGTACTGCAATTAATAATGAATCAGAATAATTGTTGTCTCAATCAATCAAATTTAAGTAGTCCAAAAACTTAAGAAGGGGGGGGGGTCACGATAACATATTTGCATGTATCTCGTATAATAAATGTCTCTTGAACACTATTTGGTATTTAAGCTTCGAATGATGTGGTTTATAACATAACCGAGTATTGTTTATGTAACATGAGTAGAAGTGGGGTTTTGCTGAAGGCTGAAAACTGAAAAATGCAAATATCTGGGTTAATACTCAAGAGAGGGAATGAATATAAATTAAAATCTTTATATTCAATTTAATTTCCTATAAGATTGCGCCTATACATTTTTTCGATCCGACGTATAGTAACGGAGATATTTCGAATTTTCAAAATTCTCCCCCTCTAAACCCCCCTACCCTAGTCCGATTTCAGCCGTTACCGAACTTGATCTTTCTTTTTACATAAAACGCTTAAATATTGAGTTTTGAGAGCTAACACACAAATATATATATATATATATATATATATATATACTATATAATTTTGAACGGACCTCATTTTCGTCATCTCCTGTCATCGATGGATATTTGAAGAAACATTTTGAAAATCGCGTCCTGAGTACGACCTCAATAGCTGATTTCCCTTAAGGGAAATCTGCTAAAATGATGTGTAAAAAATGTTAATAATTCAATGTTTCTAACTGTGTTCTAATTTTTCCACTTTACTGTAATGCACGATCTTTGCTTAGTGACACGACACATTAAAGGATGTTATTTTCAAAATTGTATGATTTTTTATATAAAGGACCACTAAATTGCAAAATATCCGTATTTCATATATAACCGTTCAATTGAGATAGATATGTTCGTAGCATTATATCTTCAATGTAAGAAAGTAGAGAATTTAATAAACACGTATTCAGAAAGTTTGAGCCAATCTACCTCTTCCGTGGGGTCTGATATGATGACTCAATCTGTTCTTGTTCCCATCAAAGCACTCTCTAAACCAAGCTGAACGCTTTTCAGTTGAGGATGCGTGCTAGGGAAGTGACAAAACCGTTTAAGCAAGCAACATGAGCCACTCGCTTGGCTAACTGAGTTTAGCTGGTTCAGTGAAACACTAATAACATCAGCCGAATCCTTTCATCCCCCTTACTTGAATAACAGGACAGAAGAGCTCTTCCTTCCCTGACAATGGGCCGAATCTCCGTTTAGCAGCTATTGATTAAACTTCCAGCCGGTCTACAAAGTTCCCGCTTCTGTCGATCCGTACCTTTATTGAATTTCCATTGACTATGAAGTGTTTACTCCCAGCTTATCCTCATCGATCTACCACATTACTAGTTGGTAAATATTATTTGGTTATAACATTTTTACACGTATTTACTTCTATGGAATTTTAAATAATCATAGTTATAGACTAAATAATGACTAAAACCAGAACATAAATACTCTACTATTGTTAAGCACATCCATACCCCAAGTAATTATGTAAAGTACACAGAGTAGGTTGTACCTTTTCCAAAAACCCTCTTAAATCATAAATGCATACTTGGTTATTCGGGATTTCGTTTGTGTATTTTTAGTAAATATTCATACTTTAGAGATATTTCGATTACTATTTTAATAATATAGTTAACGACGGTTTTATTCTCTTAGTCAACATTTCTGGTCCTTTTAATGCGTGGTGGTGGCTCCCGGGTCCGTGCGGGTTAAGGCGTAGGTAAATCTATCCCTGCCATCAGTAAGATTAAGGTAAAAAAGTCCTTCACGCAGGGGCTGCGTAAATTAAACAGATTTCCCGCGTGAAGTTTAAAATAGATAAATCTACATACCAATAAAACAACACCACCATGAATATTAAGTGAATAAATACAAACGATAATAAGAAACTTTCCGACGGGAAGCATCTGAAATGAAAACAAACAGTTCTGCCAACTTCTTACCGGAAAGAAAAACAATTACTGTAATATATCTGAATATAACGTATTAATTTGATTGAAAACTATTTACTATATCTAGTACTGCAATTTATAATGAATCAGAGTAATTTTTATCTCAATCAACCAAATTTAAGTAGTCCAAAAACTTAAGAAGGGGGTCAGGGGTCACCAGAACATATTTGCATGTGTCTCGTATAATAAATGTCTCTTGAAAACTCTATTTGGTATTTAAGCTTCGAATAATGAGGTTTATTGCATAACAGAGTATTGTTTATGTAACATGAGTAGAAATGGGGGTTTGCTGAAGGCTGAAAACTAAAAAATGAAATTATTTCGGCTAATATTCAAGATAGAGAATAACTGTATAAAACAATATTTATAGTAAATTTGACTTTCAATAAGATTGGATCTATTCAAGTTTTCGATCCGACGTATTGTAACGGAGATATTTGGAATTTTCGAAATTCCCCCCTCTAAACCTCCCCCCTCCCCCTGGTCCGATTTCAGATGTTAACGAACTTGATCTTTCTTTTTTACATAAAACGATTAAATACCGAGTTTGGTGACGATTAAACAAAAATTGCGACCGGTAACAAACACACACACACACACACACACACACACACACGCACACACACACACACACACACATATATATATATATATATATATATATATAGTTTTGAACGGACCTCATTTTCGTCATCTCCTAGGTAGGATAGATGGGCATTTGAAGAAAAATTTCGAAAATCTCGTCATGAGTACAACCTCAATAGCTGATTTCCTTTCAGGGATGCTAATAGGTGCAAGATCGATCCCCGCCATAGAATTTTAGTTTACGAGTCCGCTACCAAAGCGCGCTAGTATCGCAATGCAGGAGTCTAACAGTAAATTCGTCTGACAGCCCTTCGGGATGACTAACGATTATGACTCTTTTAGATTCCGCCCAAAGGCAGGCTGGCACAGAACCAACTGACCACCCCGGCACAGTCTACTAGTGACAACTCATTCCAGGCCCTCCTTGGTTGACCTGATCACTCACTACATAAAAACTCTGTTCACGAATAGCTCGAGTCTCTAAAGATCTGAAAAGTCTATAATGCCAACCAGAAATAAAGTTGCTTGGCGGGTTATCCAGGTAAGGCCGCACTGCAGGATGTTTGCATGGAGGTTGGTTGGTAAAGGTGGATGGTGGAGGATAAATGCATTCTGGACGCAGTGAAATGAAGCTCGTCATGAATGCTGGGCACGACATTTGTGGCCAAATTGAGGGGCTTCCACAGAAAATATTATTTATTCATATTCATCCAAGATAAGGTCATGACTTTTCCCCCGGACTCTGAGCCTATGACTTGGACTTAATTCTCGCACATATGGTAGTAAACTCTTGAAGAAACACGAATCTGGATCTTCTTCGGAATTGATTTCTTTTTCCAGAAGTGCTAAGTTTTTGTTCTCTATCTTAACGAGCTCATCATTAATTTTTATGTTGTCGGCATCTCTCACAGTACCATATCGGGATAGTTTGCATTTATTTACACGCCATCTATCTGTAGATGTGTTCAAGAGAGTCCCTGGGGAATTGGGATCAGTATAGGTTGAGGAGGATTTGTTTGTAGGTGGACTTGGACTTGGATCTGAACTGGTGTATTATCCGAGTCACAGTAGGTCTGATCTGCCGCATTCTTCCACTTTCGCTAGGCTACCAGGATGGAATATCAAACACGACTGATATGGGTGGATAGACGCCTGGATGGTTTCAGGGGGCTAGATGGTAGTTTGGGCCACTGCGGCTACCGTCGTTCTGTTACTCACGTTTGTAAATAGCTTGATAGTCCCAGGCAGGTATCTACCATCCACCTGCTTATATTGAAACAATTCTTGAATGGGACCTGTTCAAATTTGTATGTATATTTTAGTCTTTTAACAGTCTAGTGGCTACACTTTTTCTTTGATGATTTTCTAATTTCGATATTTAAACGTTTCATGTAAAGCTAAATATTAATGTAGTTTCGCTAATGCCTGTACTGGGCCAGGAGAAGTTAGGAGTTTCGAGAAGTGGTTAAATGCAAATTCATATATATCTCCGCCTAACATTGGGTTTAAAACTGTTCAAAATGTTGAAGTGTAATTTCCTAAAATTTTTGTTCGGTACATTTTCTCAAAAAGAAAAATTAACGGGAAGTTGGTATTTCTGTGCATTCAGCCTTCCTATTCAACCGATTAATATCTTTAGCTATCTCTAAATATAAAACATGTAATTCATATTTCAAGTCTTGTTTACACAGGGTGAGACTTCATTTGTATTTAACGTAAGTACAGATGGAGTTCGTAATTCGTATTGGTTATCCGATAAATAATGGCGATTCTTAACCTACTAAACTTGATGTAAACTGATCATCCTTTTTGAAAACTATGTTATAAACAATTTGAGGACCAAATTTTTAATTTATTTTAGTTTTTCTGGCTATTGATTACATTTAATTTAGTAAAAAAGTAAAAAGTAGTAAAGTAAATTCATTTTCCAGTATATTACATTACAATTATTTCAGAAATACATAATAATTTACAGTGTGTTTGATATATATCGGTAGCACGAGTGACGTATGATAATAAAACATTCTTCTATATAAATATTTAAATAAGATTATAATAAAAATTTGTAATAATATTACAGCAGAAGTGTTTCCGTTATATAAGATCATAAAGCCACAACTAAAACCATAAAGTAAACCCAAAACAAAGTGGCCTACGATATATTCAGGCGCTCTTCAGATATTTATACAAGTTAATGTATATAATATAATATATGTATAAGTTAATGTTGAAAATATATGTGTAAGTTAATGTTGTCTTTAATACTAGTATAATGTTTATTTGTTCTTTTATTACTTGTATTTAATGTTTATTTATCGTGTTTAATTGTTTTTTTTATTTATTTTTATTGTCATTAGGCACTGAACTCGCAAAGTTATTTGTGCCTAGGTGGTCCACGGTCCAAATTCGTTTCGTTTCCTATGGTTGTCCTACTTTTCAAAGAGATCCGGTCCACTCGTGGTTCCTCCTTCAGCCTCGCCTATGATGGGTCTCTCCTATTTTTTTCTATCGCCATTCTGTCACAAATACAAAAAACACAGCAGTATCTTTTTAGAATCTATTTTATGTATAAATACTTATCTTACTGGCTTGTGCGCCCATATGTTGAACTTATACTTATATTTTTTTAATTAGGCCCGTAATTGTTATTAACTCAATCAGTTTTTTAATTGAGTGGCTATCGTCCCCTAGTATTTCAGACAGTACTTCTGACATACCAAGGGACTTTCTGATGTTCTCATACCTTCTACACTCGGTAAGTATGTGTGCAACTGCCATCTGTACTCCACAAGCAGTGCAGATTGGAGGTCCTTCCTTTTTCATTAGGTGCTGATGTATGAGCCTTGTGTGCCCAATTCTGAGGCGACATAGTAATACTTCGTTCCTCTTTGTAGAACTTGTTGAAGTATTCCAGGATACGACACTATTTTAACAGTGCGGAGCTTATTGTTAAATTTTGAGCCAAATAGCCTAGTGGCGGGTGCTCCTGTATAAATAAATAAAAAACAAAAACAAGTTAATATAATCTTCGTTCAGGATGGCTATTACTTGGTCCCTGCTGAGAGTAATTAGACCAAATGCTGCAAGGCGGTACTCCCGGAGAATGGGACACACAGCGAGTAAGTGATAAGTGTCTTCAGGTTCCTGGAGGTTACACAGCGAACAGTTGGTGGTGTCATCCCTAATCCAAGGCTTCTTGTTGAAGTTGAGAGTTTCTGATCTGGTGCTCTGATATTAGTATAATTTAGTATATTCTAATACTTCGGAGTGAAATGAGAGTTCTTTGTACACGCAGGGACAATATTGTCCAAGACAAGGAATATTCTGTCTTCCAACAAAGAAACTTCGTACTTTTATGCTCTGAGGAGATATGGGCCAATGAACTCCAGAGTAAAAAATGCTAGAACGTGACAATACGTTGGTCTATAATGTGATAATCTATTAGAAACACGGTAGAAGCTGAGGTAAGACTGTGCCAATTTTACCGGGGCTTCGGGTAATAAGCACTTTCTTTTCATTAGCTCTTGTTTCGGTAGCGTTTGCTTGCTTTCACTTTTAATCACGGCAAGACTAATCTCTTCATTCAACTTTCTTCTTTCGAATGGTATATTTGTTTCAAATCGAACTACAAGTTTTTTTAAAAATAAGTAGTCGATATTGACTATTGATTTACCAATATTTCTGTTTAATTTATGTTTTAAACCAATGTTATCAAATATCGTAATCGATAGTTAAACGCATTACATACATATGTTAAAACATCACCATATATGAAAACATGGCACCAATACGACAGAAAATTCTGAGTGAGTTACACCAAAATAAATAATTATATGACGGTGTTGAATAAGATGAAGGGCATAATAACCTCGTAGTTGCTTGCCCAAATAAACCCTAATCCTAATCCTAATCAAACATCGTAAGTTTCAATCAATATTATGAGTTTATACATGGCTATTTATTATTATTTATTGACTTTAATTTTCAATTTTTTAGTGATATTTAATCATAAATAGTTTGCTTTTTTCAAGAATTTTACTTATCAAGTTTTGTGAATGATATAATTTATTTTTTTAATTAGGAGATAAAAATTAATATTAGATACATGTAATCACATTTTTATAAAATATTCTGCTTACGAGTAATAGAGAAGTTTTAATTTAAATTTGTTATTATTTTTCCTCTCCGATATCGTTCTATATTTCAAATATTGAGAAAACAAATAACTGATAATGATGTTATTGGTTTCACAGTTCCATTGAGGTTTTCATTCAAATGTTTCAAAACAAAATGAAAAAACTTAAAATAAAACTGTATCAAAAAAGTTTGATTCACAAAATGTTTTTCTTAATACAATTTTCTTTCCCATGTATTAAAAAAGAAAATTAGCTTTTAATAGAAAAAAAAAATGTTTGCCATGTTCTAAACTAAATCATTAAGTGTTTAGTTATTTCTGAGGAAATAGATCGAAAAATTGAAATCATTTTAGCTTTAGCGGGTTAGAATAATTGACCCCAAGGGGGTAAACTTCCTCATTGCCTGACCTCAGCTGACGTATCAATCGATTCCAGTTAAATGTTTTTTGAGCCTATCTATAAAAAAACGTTCAATATAATCATTAAAAACGTTAATTTGAAATAATTTAAAAAAATTAGCATCCGGGCTTGAGGTATTTTCAAAAACTCACGTCCGCATCATGAGTGATCATTTTATTGGCGTTCTGAACGTCTAATAGTCATCACATGACTTCAAAGAAAACGCATGGTTCTTCTTGATGTGCCAGAGTGAACATTGATTAGGAAAATATACATTCAAGATTAACACGAATGATATTTTAAATTAATATCTAAATAGCTAAAGTAGGTATTATTCTAATTTGTTCTAATGCATTTGGTCAATTTTAATGCAGTATTTTGTAGCGGTGGCACCTTATGACAAAAGGAATACACTGACTGGCTCCATCCACATACGTACAATATTCGACAATTTTTTTGGGTGTAAATTTGGATTAGGCAATTACCCTGGACTCTCATATTATTTAATTTAACCACCTTCTATAACCAACACTCATTGTCAGGGCCCGCACTACCGTATGTGCAAAGTGTGCAATGCACACGGGCGCCATCCTTTAGGGGCGGCAAAACCAAGGGCCCAAAAAGAAAATTTAGATTCTATTTTGATATTTTGGTCTATAAATAAATATGACTTTAAAAGTTCAGTTCTTTGCTCTATTTCAAGCACCTACCTACCGTTAAAAAAAAATGATAATTCAAAATGCCTTAAGGGGGGCCAAAATCCTTTTTTGCACACAGGCGCCAGTAGCCCTTACGGGGGTCCTGCTCATTGTAATATACAAACCTTGTTTAATCGCAGAAATTACCTCTCTGATTAAAACCAAGTTATTTTCGCAAGCATTTAACTAATATCGTGTCTCAAGAAGCGCCAATATTGGGATATCTCGGCATTCCTAATTTCCTTTAAAATTCATATCTTGGAAGCTGCAATAGAATTGAGGTGATTTGAGGGTCTTCTATCTTATGAGAACATTGTTCTACCGCACAGCTTAAGAACCTTGTCGTCAATTATGAACGACTTTTTCTACAAGAGTTTCGAAAACATAGCAAACCAATGGCAAATGTTCCGTTCCTAATACTCACTTCACGTAACGTCGAAATGATGTTAGTTGTAACCTCAGCCGCCTAATATCCGAGTTTAAATACATCAAAATCATTCTGTCTCAATGTTCATCTCTTGAGCTGAAATTGTGAAGCCAGACATTTCATGTAAAGCAATTTAATAGCTAACTTACTTAGCTATTAAATTAAAATCCAACTGTTACAGAAGAAGACACACATTGTTGTCGGAATTTGGTAATAATATAAAAATATTTTTTTTAAAATAACAACTTGCGGCTAATTTCTAAGTGTTGGACTGCCTTGAGCCGCTTATGAGCCAACCCATGAAGGCTTCGCAAGAACCAGAATTTTATCTTTTGAGCCAAAAAAGACTGTTTTTCATCCTGATTATTCAAATGCCATCCCCGAAGAAAATGAACCATTCAGCGAAAATAGTAATAGTCACAGGTGTTGAGGTCAGGGCTGTAAGCAGGGTGGACAGATACTCTAGAGCAGGGTTCTCCTCCAAACTACGGCCCGGGGGCTCATCCGGCCCGCAGACACATTTTGTCCGGCCCGCGGAGAGCTAGCATACTTGAAAACTCCTTTTAAAGGAAATATTTTTTAGAGCAAATTAAATTTAGTTTACAGAAGTATTCTAATTTTATGTTGAATAATTATTAATATCACATCTACATTGATATGGTCATGGGCTAACTACTCATAACATTGTTGTAGGCTTATTGTTATTGTTTTTGTGATAAGTTGGATAAAGAAACACAGAATTGTAATGAGTAAAGACATGTATAATATGCAGAAAATTTTTATTTTTTTTCATCAGTGGACTATTTCACTTTTTACCACCGGCAACAATGATAATATGGTTTTGGCCCTCGGAACTTACTGGAGTAATCAGTATGGCCCTAAGGCTGGAAAGTTTGGAGACCCCTGCTCTAGAGCATATGTGGGCAACCACCGGTCCGCGAGACATTTTGAAAACCCAATTAATCAGAAATATTACACTACTTACTCCAAATGAGGAAGATGAGGAGAGATTAGTGCGTTTGGCAGTACTTATAAATGCGAACAGTCCTTTTCATTGATGAAAGTTAATAAATCAAAACATCGTACAAGGCTGACTGACGATTTGAAAAATTCTTTTCCATTGTATCAGTGGAATTAATTCAAACATCGACGGATTAGTTTCCCAAATTCAAGCTCATTGATTTCGGTGTCGCTATTTAACTTTCGTTCTTTTTAATAATTCCACATTTTACGATTTAATTATAAAGTTGTATCTATTTTTTTCATTTTATTATTTTTATAAATTGTATTATAATTACATTGTCGTTGTAATTTCATGTCAAAATTATGAACACTAATTTAAAATGCACTACTTTTAAAAGCGGCCCGCGAACGTATTTGCACACTAATGTTTGGCCCGCAACATGTCAAAGGTTGCCTATACCTGTTCCAGAGCATGAAGCTCTTCCAGTTTATTCCGAATTATTCTAGCAGTATGTGGACGAGCTTGTAGAAAAGCTACCCAACATTCTTCACACATATTGATTGTGTGAGCCAAGGCTGAGGTAAATGATCCAATTCTCATTATAAATGACTATCCTGAGTTGGTATTCTGGCAGGTGGAAGTGACTTCTAATGTAGGTAGGATGAAGAAATTGTTGGCTCCGCTTCCACTATAATAATTTATTGAAACGGCAAAGCACTTTCGATGCTGTGCATCATCGCCAGTGCCTGAAGGTCTTTGATGTTGACCTGACGGCTCTTGGAGCTAGACTCAAAATCAAACCAGTCTAGGTCCAAGAGCCGTCAGGTCAACATCGAAAACCTTCAGGCACTGACGATGATGCACTGCATCGAAAGCGCTTTGCCGTTTCAATAAATTATTGTAGTGGAAGCGAAGCCAACAATTTCTTCATCCTAAATAAATTAAATGACTACCCTTTACACGGCCTTGCATTATTGTAGCATTTCTTGTGTGTGTCAAGCCTGCTGTAAAAGATTCATTTCTAATTACAGTTGTCTATCCTTTTTTTTTAAAAAAGTCCGTCACGCAGGGGCTGCGTAAACTAAGCAGATTTCCCACGAGAAGTTTTACAATAGAGAAATCTGCCTAATAACAACTGTAGTAGTAAGAAACCTCTAAACCTAAAACATTATTTAGGGCGTAATAACCCAGTAGTTTCTAGCCCCAAAAAACAGTTAACCTAACCTCTAAACCTATTCACGAGGGACGAATAGTTATAGAAACGGCCGCCAGAGCTCTCGGCGGAAAGTCCGAACATAGCCTACTGGTGACCACACGCAGAATACAAATGCAAATATCTCGGTTAATATTCAAGATACAGAATAAATGTATAGAACAATATTTATAGTAAATTTAATTTGTAATAAGATTTATTCTATACAAGTTTTCGATCCGACGCATAATAACGGAGATATTTTGAATTTTCAAAAATCCCCCCTCTAAACCCCCCCTCCCACTGGTCCGATTTCAGCCATTAACGAACTTGATCTTCCTTTTTACATAAAACGATTAAATTCCAAGTTTGGTAAAGATCAAACAAAAATTGCGACCGCTAGAGCGTTAACAGACAAATATATATATATATATATATATATATAATTTTGAACGGACCTCATTTTCGTCATCTCCTGGGTAGGATCGATGGACATTTGAAGAAATGTTTCGAAACTCGCATCATGAGTACGACCTCAATAGCTGATTTCCCTTAAGGGAAATCTGCTAAAAGACGAGTGTCTTTAGGACGCGTGCAGTTGTTAGCGTGTGTCTGACCAGCCTTTCGTTTTGGAGGCCCCAAATCGTGGGTTTCGACCTGGCAACTCCAACAATTTCTAAGAAGGGATTTCAATGTCGGGATAAAATGTCGGCGTCTTGTTTCCTTAGAAGACACTAGAATAGTGGACAGTTGGCAGGTACTGTTTGGCTGATTTTCATTAACTCCCCTTTCTGTAGGCTCAATGTTCCACCCAGATGGACACTCATCGATGGATACAGTGTTCAACTTCAAGGTTGGTGTCACCTCTGTGGAAACGCCCAAAGCAACTTTGCGACGTTCTTTCTTTTTCAACACCCTCCCTCTCCAGTAACATATTTTCGGAACAACAGCCACTCCTGTAAATCTTTCTTTTCAATAGTTTCCCGTAAGTACACGACTTTAAAATTTTTCTGAATTTATATTATAAGTGTAACACAGATATCGGTTTGAAAGAGACATGATAACTATATGAAGAAATGTTGTTTCTTTGTAATAAATGTGACTAATTATGGATTTACGAGTGAAACAGAATTGGACAGATAAACAGACAACACCATTTATGACTATATGTGCCATTCTCTGTAGCTGATGTTTTTTTTTTGTTTTAATTGTTATTTAATTACATTAATTGTTTATTACAAAAACTAGTTGATAAGAACGGAAGTCGGGGATTTTAGCACAGTTCTTCATGCATCTCCTCATAGTAAAATATAAGCAGAAAAGTGGAGCTTCTTCAGCGAGATGAGAAATCTTTATCTTCCAACTCCAGCCGGAAAATGTCTATTAGACGATTTTCCTCAAGGGAAATCAGCTATTGAAGTTGTACTCATGGCTTGATTTTTTAAAACAAATTCTTTAATAGTGAGGATTCTTAATCCTACTTGATTGAACTGTATTCACTCTCCAGAGAGCCTTATATATAATATATAGATGGTTGACGTGCAATTTGGAATTCCTGGTCTTGTGTATTTGAAGGGAGAGGGGCCTGGATCTGCAGAATAGGGTGTCACCCATCTTCCGTTGCCAAGGTAACCACGCCCCTTTCCCTACCCTGCTTCAAGCCCACCTCCCCACCTATAACTTCAGGTATTATCACTGGAATTACATCGTTCAAACAACTCGTTTCCCTCAGCCATTTAGTCTACTAGTTCTATTATTACATTTATAATATTAATCTATTAGGAGATAAGTATTCCGATATAATCTTGTTTCTTTAAGGTCTCATATTGAAAGCTGAATTTAGAATTAAAATGAAAAAAAAAATAAAAAAAAAATGCCCGAGCTCAAAATTCTCTCGTTTTGTGAGGCCCATCAGTATAGGTCATCCCATTATATGGGATGGGGTTTGTTGATTGATTTATGATGTATGGGAAACAGATACCAACACTTTGACAGAATAATGGGAAGCCAACACGAAAATCGCTCTATACATATAAAAGTGCGTCATGTAGGGGCTACGTAAACGAAGGCAATTTTCCATATGCTGTAATGACAACATCTCACAAGCTTTTCGCTATTTCTGTTTACTGAAGGCTGAAAACAAGAAAAAAATAATAACAAGCTTAATGTTGTAGTTTCGAAAACATTTGTAGAAGAACAATTGTAGAGCATTAAATGTTTAACAAGATAGATTCTATTACATATATTTTTTGATCCGTTTCATAATAATTGAGTAATTTATCCCTCCCTTGTTCGATTTCAGCTATTAATGAGTATAACATTTAGAGTTTCATAAAAAGGTTAAACAGCAAGTATGACCAAATAAACATTTCGCAGCATACAACGTAAAACATTAATTTATGGCGTCACACATTACATATACATACATAATGGTCTGATGAAAACAATTTCCTGTGTTTAAGCTTAGAATTAGAGGCTCCATGATATATTAGCTTGTTCTTAACGTGAGATGAGTAGAAGTTGGAGGTACACTGATGGGGAAATGGAAAAATACCAATAACTCCCAGATACGAAAACAATTTATAGATCAACATTTATTAAGAATTAAATTTGCAAGAAGAACTGCTTTTTAACAGTTATTATCTTACTCATAATAACATATATATTTCGATTTTTTTTATTTTCTTCCATCTAACCCCCCCCCCCCCTCCTAATCTGATTTCAACCGTTAAGGCCAATATGTATACGTAACCATATTGTTACGACTTTAGTGTGTTTCTAAGCTAACAGATAGTAAAAATGAAACGGCAAATTTATTTAGTGTATACACTTTGACAGAATTAATTTTTTAACTCTGATTTTTGATTCATATTTGAACTCAGAACATCTGAATAGCTGTTTTTTTAATTTATATTTATTTTTTAAAATCATTTTTCTTACGTTTTCTTAACGAAGTAATAAAAAAAAAAATATATATATATATACAAATTGTGGTGCACCTGATACCATTTGGAAAAACTTAAACGGAAAAACAAATAATCTACGATAACACATGAGAAACCCGTAAAAAGTCAGTCACGCAGGGGGACTAAGCAGATTTCCCAATTGCTGGTAATTTAGTAGTTTCATGTTCCATCTAAAAAAAAAGACTAGTAGAAAAGAGGGTTTAATGAAGACTGAAAAAAAGAAAGTAGGAATACCTCATTTAATATTTCAGTTACGAAACATGCATAGAACAAAAATTGCATCCGATTTCATCCAACAACAAATATGATCTTTAGTGTTGACAGAAATGGTTAATTATCGAGTATAGTATAGATCTAACAATTTTGAAATATGATCGTAAAATCTTAATTGATGATTTCATCACACAACAAATTTGTACATATCTCGCATAAGTAATAAAATTGGATATTAAGTTTATAATAATCTGATTGATGATATAACAGCTTATTATTAATATAAAGCAGTAGGTATGGGAGTTTACTGAAGGTTGAAAACTAAAAAATCCAAATATCTCAGTTATTATTCATGATAGAGAAAATATGCAATACGATTAGTTTTATGCATTTTTTTAATCCGATTCATAATAGGAAATACACTCTGTATTTTCGAAGTTCTCCCCCTCTACCCATTTCAACCCCCTCCCCTCCCACTCATCCGACTTCAGCCGTTAACGAACTTGATCCTTATTTTTACATGAGACATTTAAAAATCGTGTTTGTCAACGATCAAACAAAAATTGCGGCAGTTGGAGTGTTAATAGACAAATTTATATATATATATATATATATATATATATATATATATATATATATATATATATATATATATATACAGTGCTGTGAAAAAGCCTTTGAACAAAGTAATTTATTAAAGAATCTAACTTGGAAGAAAAGGAAACACACAAAATTATTCTGAAACAAATATTTTATTTAATTAAAAATACCACCCATATAATATTGCAGTAAAAAAATATTTAATAACCATATAGCACAAACAAAAAATTAGTATCTAGTATGTCCTCCTTTATTTCTTTTGGCGCTCAGCAATCTATCTTTAACACTAGAAATTAAAGAGGCTATGTAATCAGGGGAAATTTTTTCCCATTCTTCTTTCAGGATTCTCCACAGCTCTTCTAAAGAATTTGGTTGCCTTTCAATTCTTTTTCTATCAAGTAATTCCCACAAATGCTCTATAAGATTAAAATTAGGACTCTGAGGTGGCCATTCCATACATTTTAACTGCCCCTGTTCTTCTTTTCCTGCCAAATAATCTTTGATAGTTCTGGCTGTATGCTTAGGATCATTATCATGCTGCAAAACAAATCCCGGCCCTATAAGCCTCAACCCAGATGGTATTGCGTTAGATGTAAGAATACAGTGATATTTTTTAGCATCCATTTTCCCTTCTATTCTCACAAGATCTCCTACTCCATAGCCGGAGAAGCAACCCCAAACCGTTATAGAACTTCCTACATGCTTCCTAGTTGGATTTAAGCATTCTTCCAAATACTCCTCTCCTGGCCGCCGCCTCACATACGAGTACTGTCTTCTCCTAGAGCCAAACATTTCGAATTTTGATTCGTCGGTTCATAAAACTTTTTTCCAGTCCTCTTCGGTCCAATTTTCATGTTCTTTCACAAATTTCAAACGCTTTCCTTTATTTCCACGACGGAAAAATGTTTTTTTCTTAGCCACACATCCCCTAAGTCCAAAACTTATAAGTTTCCTTCTAACCAAAAAAAGAAGATACTTGTGTACCTGTGGCTTCAGCTACTTCTTGAGCAAGTTGTGTGCTATTCTTTTTGAGGTTGCGCAAAGATAACAACTTCAAATGTTTTTCTGCAGCACGGTTTAACTTTCGGGGCCTACCAGAACGTTTTAAGTCCACAATACATTTGCTGTTTTTAAATTTTTTAATAATATAGTGTATTCCTGAAATAGAACCTTCCACTTGCCTTTGAATTTCACGAATAGTAAGGCCCTGCTGATACAAAATAATCACTTTCTGTCTATCAAGAAGATTAATTTTCGCCATTTCCTAAAAATCAGTTAGTTTAAAGTACAGAAAAAAATAAGTTTATTAAGGAAAATTATTTTACACTATAAATTTTATTTACTGTTTGAAAAAACGCCGTATTCTATGAATAAAAATTTTTTTTTTTTTGTTTTCACAAATATGTTGTACCTTCCAACTGAACGTTTATACTGATTTCAAGAGAAAGAGATGATAATCACTCATGTTGTAAACATTAAGATGATGTCAATAGAAAGGATTATAAAAAGAATTTAGAACCTAATAGTGACAATATTGACAAGCAGTTATAAATCCTTTTATCCACCACTGTACACATTTTTACATTAGAAAGTTAAATGCACAATACATTTAGGACTCTTAGCAAAATAATAAGTAAAAAATTAAGTGCTAAAATGAAATTATTTAAATTATTCTCACAAGAACAGTTTTGTTCAAAGACTTTTTCATATATATATATATATAAAAAAAAATTGTAACCTCTGTCGTTACATTGATTTTTTTCGCGAAATTTCACGATAACTTTTCGTTTCACATGTCATAGATACCATAACTGCATTTTGTTTCTTTCGTGTATGTTTGTTTGTTACCTTTTCACGCATAAACGGCTGAACCGAATTTTATGAAACTTTGTATATATATTACTACTAGCCCAACTTAGACTTTAGGCTATTCTCTGAGACGAACAGGAGTGGGGGTTATAAGGGAGGCCTGAAATTAAAAATAGCAATATTTCGTTTCCTATTGGTTTTTCGGCAAATATGCACATAACAAAAGTTATTTATTTTATTATTTAGAGTAACTTTTGTTATATACACTTTCGTCGTATACCTAAATATAAATGAGTTATACGCTAAAAATTATAGTGGGAGTCAACAATTTTATTTGGTACAAAAGAATCAACCGAACTAAATAAAACTCGGTACGTGTATTAGGACTAACGCCTTCATTATAAGAAGCCATACCAACATTTCTAGCGACGAACAGGAGTGGGGGTTGTAAGGGAGGCCTGAAATTAAATATAGCGGTATTTCGTTTCCAATTGGTTTTTCGGCAAATACGTACATAACAAAAATTGTTTACGTTGTTATTTAGAGTAACATTTGTTATATACACTTTTTTCGTATACTGAATTATAAACGAGATATACGCTAGAACCTATAGGGGAAGTGAACAATTTTATTTGGGACAAAAGACCCAACCGAAATAAATAAAACTCAGTATGTGTATTAGCACTAACGCTTTCATTATAATAAGCCATACTAACATTTCTAGTGACGGGCAGGAGTGGGGGTTGTAAGGGAGGCCTGAATTTAAAATAGCGGTATTTCGTTTTCTATTCGTTTTCCGGCAAATATGAACATAACTAAAGTTGTTTATTTTGTTATTTAGAGTAACTTTTGTGGTATTCATTTTTGTTTTTTAACAATGTATAAACGAGATATACACTATAAACTAAAGCGGGAGTCAACTATTTTCTTGGGCGCTAAGGATTGAACCGAACTTAACAAAACTCGGTATGTCAATTAGCATTAATTCCTCCATGATTATAAGCTATATTAAAATGTTTAGGTTAGAACGGGAGTGGGGGTTATAAGGGAGGCCTGAAATAAAAATTCGCGATATTTCATTGTCTATTTGTTTTTCGACAAACATGCACAGAACCAAAATTGTTTACTTTGTTATTTAGATTAACTTTTTTTTTTTTTTTTATACATTTCTCCAGGAACAATGTGTGGAGCAAGTAATTTGCGTAGAAATATTGATATGCTCAACAATTCATTCCTATTTGAACTATCAGGTACCTCAGCTAGAAAAATTAATTCAAATCAATGTTACTATTTTGTCCTTAATAGCTGAAATCTATGCATAATGCACAGGAGACGGGAAATATGACAATTTGGAGGACAGTGAAGACTTACATAAAAAATTAATTTTAGTATTAACAAATGCCAACAACGGGTATTAACCCTAAACACTGGGACGGGTAAATGTCAAAATATTGTGCAAAGTAAAGCCTTGCCAAAACAATACCATCACCATTCAGCCTCAAATCAATTCCCGGGCGAAGCCGGGTATCTGAGCTAGTATATATATATATATATATATATATATATATATATATATATATATATAAAATTTTGAACGGACCTCATTTTCATCATCTCCTGAGTAGAATCGATGGACATTGAAAGAAAGTTTTTGAAAATCACGTGATGAGTACAACCTCAATAGCTGATTTCCTTCGAGGGAAATCTGCTAAAAAAACCAAACTTGAGCAGGCTGTCGCTGCATTTCCACGAGTAACAGCAGCTGACTGATAAATGGTAGTGTTCACCTCATCGCAGCCAAATAACATTTATCTACCTCACTGTGGTGCAATGCTTGGCGCATAAACATCAACGAAAGTCAATATCTCCATATCACTTTTTCCCTTTGGCGAAGTTCCCGCCCTCCTGTTCATTTCAACAATATTCCTTTACAAACATCCGATTGTGTACGCTACCTTGGATTACATTTGGACACCAAACTTACTTGGAAATCCCAAACAATAATTAAAAGACAGGAACTTAACAAACCATTCGGCCAACTTTACGGACTGCTAAATAGAATATGAGTACGACCTCAATAGCTGATGTCCCTCAAGGGAAATATACTGAGAAAGAAACTGCATGAGAAATTGAAAAATGTGCAACAAAATACAGAATATTAATCAGACCATAATAATAATAAAATGAAGAAATAAATCATTCAGGAATATAAAATTATTGTTAATTATGCCTAATGAGTCTAGAATGATTAATTCCACTAGACTTTCTTATAGAGAACCGTGTAAACCCAATTTTTTTTTTTAAATCACTGGTTTTTCTCGGAATTGCATTGCGAGATACAAACCAAATGCGGATAGCACACATATCTTATAAATCTACTTCTTTTCCAAGATTACATCCAGAGCTTGATAGTGGTGATTCCAATGAAATCTTATTGTGGGATCAATGCCTTCTTACTATTTGCCTCAAATGCAAATATTTTGACATACCTAGTTGTTCCTTCCGTATTTACGGAAAACAATTGGCTGATATCAACAACCTGCAGATAACCACACACCTGCAGACACTCATATTGCAGATATCTAAAACTGCTGATAACCACACGCGTACAGACACTCATATTGCAGATATCTAAAACTGCAGATAACCAGACGCCTGCAGACACTCATATTGCAGATATCTAAAACTGCAGATTACCACACGCCTGCAGACACTCATATTGCAGATATCTAAAACTGCAAGGCAACCACACGCGTACAGACACGCATATTGTAGATATCTAAAACTGCAGATAACCAGACGCCTGTAGACACTCATATTGCAGATATCTAAAACTGCAAGATAACCAAACGCCTGCAGACACTCATATTGCAGATATCTAAAACTGCAGATAACCACACGCCTGCAGACACTCATATTGCAGATATCTAAAACTGCAGATAACCACACGCCTGCAGACACTCATATTGCAGATATCTAAAACTGCAGATAACCACACGCCTGCAGACACTCATATTGCAGATATCTAAAACTGCAGATAACCACACGCCTGCAGACACTCATATTGCAGATATCTAAAACTGCAGATAACCACACGCCTGCAGACACTCATATTGCAGATATCTAAAACTGCAGATAACCACACGCCTGCAGACACTCATATTGCAGATATCTAAAACTGCAGATAACCACACGCCTGCAGACACTCATATTGCAGATATCTAAAACTGCAGATAACCACACGCCTGCAGACACTCATATTGCAGATATCTAAATATACAGATAACCTAACGCCTGCACACACTCATATTGCAGATATATAAAAATGAAGATAACCACACGCCCGCAGACACTCATATTGCAGATATCTAAAACTGCTGATAACCACACGCATACAGACACTCATATTGCAGATATCTAAAACTGCAGATAACCACACGCCTGCAGACACTCATATTGCAGATATCTAAAACTGCAGATAACCACACGCCTGCAGACACTTATATTGCAGATATCTAAATATGTATATAACCAAACGCCTGCAGACACTCATATTGCAGATATCTAATACTACAGATAACCACACGCCTGCAGACATTCATATTGCAGATATCTAAATATGTATACAACCAAACGCCTGCAGACACTCATATTGCAGATATCTAAAAATGAAGATAACCACACGCCCGCAGACACTCATATTGTAGATATCTATATATGCTAATATCCACACGCCTGCAGACATCCACTTACAGACATCTATATATGCTTATAAAATCTACATGTACATTACAAATTATTATATCTATCTGGTAATTATAGAATTAACGTATTTCTTCTAGTCATTAAATAATTAATTCCTTCCCTCTATAAGGTTTAATGGTAAGTAAATAAGTAAATTTCTGCCAGTAGAGCAACTCGAGTCAATACCAGAGTAGACTTCTTTCCGGACTATTAATGAAAAAAAAGCCTCTGCTTAAACATTTGCGATTAAATTTGCACCATTTTCGTGGTTAAATGTATTTAGGAATGGAATAGATTATACATAAAAGGAAATATTTAAATAGTTATTCACCTTAAAGAAACTTTCTTTTTTTTTAATTTCCCGAGTTACGGATGGAGTGATGTCCCAATACTTGGCATTAATAAGTATTTATTCAAATTTTCTTATACATATTTTTATAACATTAATTCACTGTTATTTATATTTTTTAATGTCAAAAATTATTTATTTAATTTAATGGCTACCATCAATGTTTTAAAATTTTTGTTACAGATTTACGAATTGAAAAAAAAAACCATTTAACACATGCGTCATAAGTAAGATGAAGAGAATAACAAGAACAAACTATTAATTGCTTTAAATAGTTGTCAATAATAAATAGGACTAGGCAAGCACTTATTAAATAATATTAAAAGCAAATTGGAATAAAATAATTGTCTATAAAGTTTGCATAAAACAAACAAAATAAATTGAAAATGGCTTAAAATCCTTTGCAAAAAATTTTGAAAAATAACAATAAGAGAAGAGAATGAAGAAATGAGGCTGTCTTTTAAACAATAGATAGTAATACTAAATTATGCTGCATGTCTTGCTCTTGTTTATAATAATATTATTCATTTTCTTAACATGATGTGCAAATTAAAGCTGTTAACAGTGAAATGATTCATTGTTTTTGTAAAAAGGAAGAAGCCAGCTGGAGTTTCAGCAGTTTCATTGGAGGGATTAGATTAAGGCTAAAAGGTGATAGAAAGATGATAAATTACTTTTCTAGTAATATACATGTGTAAATAATTCAAAGTACACTTTGCCAATGTTAAATTTTATTATTGATAAAATTAAAAAGTCTACCCTCCTATTCGAAGTTATCTTTGTAAAACAAACGTCCATTAGAAACTTCTACACGCAATTATACCATGAAGCTGCAGCCTTTGGAGTAAATATAGTCTTTTAGCAGATTTCCCTTAAGGGAAATCAGCTATTGAGGTCGTACTCATGACGGGATTTCCGAAATTTTTCTTCAAATGTCCATCGATCCTACATAGGACATAACCAAAATGAGCTCCGTTCATTTTCAATCGATCAATCGTATATCTATATATATATATATATATATATATATATATATATATATATATATACATATATATAAATATATAAAAATGTAACCTCTGTCTGTACATTGATTTTTTTCGCGAAATTTCATGATAACTTTTCGTTTCAGATGTCATAGACACCATAACTGCATTTTGTTTCTTTAGTGTATGTTTGTTTGTTTGTTTGTTACCTTTTCACGCATAAACGGCTGAATCGAATTTTATGAAACTTAGTATGTATATTACTACTAACCCAACTTAGACTTTAGGCTATATTAATATCCTCTGAGACGAACAGGAGTGGGGGTTATAAGGGAAGCCAGAAATTAAAAATAGCGATATTTCGATTCCTATTGGTTTTTCGGCAAATATAAACATAACAAAAATTGTTTACGTTGTTATTTAGAGTAACATTTGTTTTATACACTTTTTCGTATACTGAATTATAAACGAGATATACGCAAAAACCGAATGTATAACGAATGTGAACAATTTTATTTGAGACGAAAGACCCAACCGAAATGAATAAAACTCGGTATGTGTATTAGCACTAACGCTTTCATTATAATAATCCATACTAACATTTCTAGGGACGGGCAGGAGTGGGGGTTGTAAGAGAGGCCTGAATTTAAAATAGCGTTATTTCGTTTTCTATTCGTTTTTCGGCAAATATGAACCTAACAAAAGTTGTTTATTTTGTTATTTAGAGTGACTTTTGTGATATTCATTTTTGACCTTTAACGAAGTATAAACGAGATATATACTATAAACGATAGCGGGAGTCAACTATTTTATTGGGCGCTAACGATTGAACCGAACTTAACAAAACTCGGTATGTCAATTAGCATTAATTCTCCCATGATTATAAGCTATATTAAAATTTTTAGGTTCGAACGGGAGTGGGAGTTATAAGGGAGGCCTGAAGTAAAAATTCACCATATTTCATTTCCTATTTGTTTTTCGGCAAAGGTGCACATAACAAAAGTTGTTTACTTTGTTATTTAGAGCAACTTTTGTTTCATTCACTTATGTCGTAAAATGAAGTAAATACGGGATATAAGCTAAATCTATAGCGGGAGTGGACGATTTTATTAGTACTTATTTAAGTGTTTTTAATATAGGCATATTATGACAAATGATGTTATGTTTTAGCCTTATCTATTTCGATTATTTAGTACTAAGTATGATTCGGATTAGTGAAATTATAAATCCCCCTCCCCCTTCGCCTCATTTATTTTTTTCCCCTAGAAAATAACTTTATTATTTATTTCCTATAGAAATTTAAACTATAAGAGCATTTCCATTATTTAATTTGTATAATGTATTATTTAAAAAAAAAAATCGTGCTGAATTTCCTCAAGGAGTGTTAGGGGAAGTAGTAGGGAATCAAACTCTTTGATTTTGGTTATATACTATCTTATTTCCGATATCTTCATGTTATTGAAACAAATATGTACTATCATAACAATTAAACGTTAATGTCATTATGACAAAAGACAAAATGCTCTTAAACTCGATATGATTGTTTAAAGTATTACTTAGGTTGCAGGGACGGCTACGATCTCTTCCCCTCGACTAGCTTTTTGAATATAATTGAAATTATTTTTAGGGTAACACTATTATTTAATTCCATCAGGTAGATAAATTATTAAAATAATATTTTGAATTAATAATTTAAGGAGAAGAGTGTTGATAGCTCTAATGCGAGAGCGGAAATAGACGGAGGCTAATAGAGTTAATTGAGTTTACTAATTTCCTGTGAAATGCTGGGCATTACAGGAAGTGATTTCCACTGAGATCTACTATTATGAATATAACCTTACGTGCTAAACTATGCTTAAACTATATGTGCTCGGATTGGTTTATGACAGGAAATAAGTTTCATTATAGACGATATTTAATTGTAATAAATACTATCCATGATTATGGTTTGAAGTATTCAAAAAGGTGAGTTAAAAAGTGGCAAGGGATAGATTAGGAACACATTTTTATTTATTCTTCAAATATAAAATTTCTCATTTATAAGTAGCCTGCCTGACCCTCACAGCAAAACAATGCGCGCCGACGGGAAGGGTAGTTGTAAACATTGAAGCATTGCCCAAAAAAATACTATCATCATTCAGCCTTAAATGATTTCCCGAGCGAAGCCGGGTACCTTAGCTAGTATATATATATATATATATATATATATATATATACACCCCCCCCCGTCTTAAGTTCTCGGATTACTAAAATTTGATTGATTGGGATAAAAATTATTCTGATCCATTATAAATTACAGTACTAGATATAGTAAATACATTTTAATAAAATTAATGCGTTATGTTCTGATATATTTCAGTAATTGTTTTTCTTTTTGGTGAAGAATGTTTCTATCTATCTGTTCAGCATTCTGCAGATGGCAGACCTTTTTGTTTACAATTCAGACACTTTCTGTTGGGAGGTTATTAAAATTGACTGAACGATTTATTTATTCACTTAATATTCACGGTAGTGTTAAGTGTTACAAGTACGTACATTTATCCATCACAAAACTTCAAGAGGGAAATTTGCTTAGTTTAGGCAGCCCCTGCGTGACGGACTTTTTTTACTCATGTTGTTTTCTATCAATACCTTAGATGGATAATATCCGAGGGTCTCCATCAGAAATCATTGCTCCAGTTTAACTGCCTTATTTTATTTTTTTAAACTCATTTTGAACAATTTTCTTCATTCTTATTCTTAATTTTTACACTTATTTTATCATTTTACTTTAGAATGTGAATATATTTTAATGGATTTGTAAACAATGGGGAGTAAGTTCCGTGCTATGTATTACTACTACGTACGGCGGCGTACTATGGGACGCCAGCCAACCCTCCCCTCCTCTCCTACCACTCTTTTATCAGATCTCCCTTAAGGGAAATCAGCTATTGAGGTCGTACTCATGACGTCATTTTCAAAATTTTTCTTCAAATGTCCATCGATTATTCTAACCAGGAGATGACGAAAATGAGGTCCGATCAATACTGGATATACATATATATATATATATATATATATATATATATATATATATATATATATATATATATATATATATATTTGTCTGTTCCCGCTCTAGCGGTCGCAATTTTTGTCTTATCGTTACCAAACTTGATATATTATCGTTTTATACAAAAGGAAAGATCAAGTTCGTTAACGGCTGAAATCGGACAAGGGGAAGGGCGGGGGGGGGTTTAGAGGGGGGAATTTCGAAAATTCTTAATATCTCCGTTATTATGCGTCGGATCGAAAATGTGTATAAAATCAATCTTATTGCAAATGTAATGTTCTATAAATGTTGTTATGTACATTTTTTCACTATCTTGATTATTAACTGAGATATTTACATTTTTTAGTTTTCGGTCTTCAGTAAAGCCCCACTCCTACTCATCTCATATTAACAATATTCTATCATGTTAAGAAGAACTTTATTTGAAGCTTAAATATAATGAATATAAATGCAAATACGTGGCGTACGTGGGAAATCAGCTTAGTTAACGCAGCCCCTGCGTGACGGACTTTTTACTAAGATGAACTTTTTTCTTTAATAATTAGTGTTTAACCATAATGAAACCCATTTTATCTCCATCATTTTGGAAAACGTGAACGAAATTCATATTTACGACAACATTTAACCCTTCCAAATTATGCCTGTGGTGTAAAACTAAATTTCAAATTATATTCATTATTTAACATAAGTAGTTTTCTTCAAGGAGAACACATAAAAAATGAAATTCTTTCCCCATATTTACCTATGTCGATTTACCATTGGCTTGACAACTTTCAATATTATAAAAAAAAACAATGTCACAGCCAATAACAGTGTGACAGTTATTCTATTTTCCTTTTTCTCAGCCTTTGAACAATTATTAATTATTTGCCAAAATCATCGTTATCTATTTAAAATATTATGTTTTTTATTTATAATAAACAATCGGATCAACGCGATGTAAGGCTTGTTAAATACTTTCATGATGATGCGACGTATGTAACAAAAACAAATTATTTTTAAAACTAATTCTAACGGAGTACAAAAAAATTAAAAATGAACCTAAGAAAGGTTGATGAAATGTGAATAAAAACAGACAACACATAGACTACTAATGTATAAAATATCCAAGAAAAATCTTAGTGAAACTATTCCTGCCTCAGCAAGCATTCTATCATTTTAATAAGAAACAGTTAAAACACTAATACACTCAACCGCAAAAAAAACCGGACACTTAGATTTAGTCTTATAATTTTGTTAAATACTTAATATATATGTATGTATATTAATCTTTTTAATTAAAATAATTGGTTTATCTAAAGGTTATTTAAACAAAATCTGCCAAAAGTGAATAATCTTTATTGATTATTTACACAAAAATACAAAATAAAAAAAAATAAAAAGATAAATTAACACATTTAAAAAAAAAATTATTCTTCATTTTTATTACAGTGAATGAAAGACTTCGCTACCCCAAGCGTTTCGGCAATCTAACGTAAGCTCCGGCCTTCCATCTAAGTTTGAAAGACCCATTATTCTGGACCGAAATAAAAATAAAACATTAATTAAAGAAAATGCTTGGTTAATAATTAAAGATGTTTAAATGTGCGAAAAACTACTTACAGTTTAGAATAGATCAACTTCACGACAAATAAATCTAATCTGAGTTTTATCTAATTGTTTACTAATCCTGAAGGGATTAGTTCAATGGACTTAGACTCTAAATTCTCTGTAATAACTAGAATACCCACATAAAGAAAATTGCTGAAAATTAGCTTTTAATACGACAAAAATGAAGTGTCCGGTTTTTATTGCGGTTGAGTGTATAATAATAATATTAATCCAAGTAATCAGCAGTTATCGTTGATATTTTAGTAATAAACGATGAGAAATTTCAAAAATTAACTGTGGGGAAATTGAGAAAATATTAAATATTTGCTGGAGAATTGAAGATCTCTACAAATTGGAATCAATCAGAGTTACTGTCATTATCACTTTAACAAAAGGACTTGTGCCTGTAAATACTGTCAAAAGTATTAAATATTTAAACTTATGTAAAGAAATATTTTGGCAATCATACCAAATATATATTACTAGATACTAGCAGGATAATAAGGAAGTCCTTTAATACCCAAGAAAGTAACCTTTTTTCCGGTTGGAAAAATATTCGTCGGTAAAAGAATTTCCTGGAAACTGAGAAAACCCCCTCCCCCGCTCAAATATTAGTCTTATAAAGTTAACCAATAAAATATTAAAATTTACACGGGGTACTATAATGCGCGAATAATGGTCACATTATTATTTTTACAATTCTATGATGATCTGAAATAAATATAAAATTTATTTCAAACAAATAAATAGCAACATTTTAATCTCCTCAATTTGACTATTTTCATTTTTGGATTCAATAAACAACATCTTACTTTTGGTATTATAAAATTAATTTTCTTGCAGCCACTTTCAACAGTCATAGAAATATAATAGATGTTAAGATCAGTTCTTTCAGTAACCGTGTCTAATGAGTGGAAGCAGGTCAATTGTCTTTAACACTTCGACTGCGGCTGACGACAAGTTGTCGGTTTTGTAAGGTGTTCCCAGCGGCGAGCCCCGACACGTTGTCGTCAAATTATAATAGAAAGTTAAATGGGTGGGGATTGCCCCAGCCTTTCCCAAATAATTCCGTATTTGACTCTAGCACAGTGAAAGAGGTCCTTGAGAGAATTGCTTCTTCGGCGCAAGATTCCCTGTTTTTTTTTAATTGGTTTCGACTATTTTACAAAAAGGTAAGTTTGAATGATTATTTTTCTAAAGGTATCGTTAATAATAATTGCTAATGATAAATATCTATTTAAAAAGTAGCTTAATGAATTAAAACAGGCCTATTTTGTTCTAAAAATATTATTTCAAGCCCGAATTTATAATTCCAAATTGTTTTATATTTTACGAAATATAAATAAAAAATAAATTATAAATTACTGAATAATAATTCATCAATCAGTGATTGTGAACAATGTCTTTGTTGTTTAATTTTACGGTTTTCTAAGTAAAAATATAATAACTAAAAACGTGAATTACATTATTAGACTACGGCTAGGGAGTATGGTGCTTTCCCAGTGCGGTTGACGACAACGTGTCGTTCAGCGGGTTTTTCGCGGAAAACAATTAAAAGATGATACAATTTATAATATACAGTTAAAGTAAAGTAAAACGAAGCTAATTAACAAAAAAAAAGTTTCCGCCCCACTAAAAATTGTTCTTGAAAATCTCCGTGTTAACACATTGATGATTTTATAAATCCACAGTACTATTACTCGCATGGCTGCCCAGCTACTCGTAATTTAGTACTGGATAGTACCTACGTCTGTTTATGAAGAATATTAGTGTCTCCTGAGATATTTTAGAACATCAAATGATTTGTACTCTAGAAAGTAAATAATACCCATTGGGTGTTGAGTCTCCCTCTACGTGGCCTCGATATCTAAAATGACAAGTGAGCATAACAACTGAAGCTTCATTTAACAAGTCATACATCATTCTTTATGACAAGTGCTTAGTGCTCTCCCAGTCTGTGTGGGAGTTAAGTACACGGCTCACGAGCGCTAAATGTTTTCGTTGAAGTTTAAGTGGTGTCATGTTAATTAGGTGCATTGTTTTCATTGTTCGCCACCAATCCCAAAAGGAACCCTATACTCCTGGCGAAAGGTCACGTGATCTCCCTCTAGAGGGAACCGTACCCTTTGTTGTAGGGGCCATTATACTGTATGATTCATCAGTCCCCCGATCATATACCAGTTACTAACTACTTTGCCTATTTCCCCTATTCATAAAACAAGTCAACACACAGACACAATATTTGTACGGAAGAACTCTATTTCGGGCAAAGAAAGATGTAGTCTTCCTGCATTAAATGTTTATTCTTGTAGACAATACAAAAAAAAAAAAAAAAAAAAAAAAGCAAAATTATGAAGAATTTAAGTATAAACAGTAGAATGCAGGAATACTAAATCTTTCTTTTCCACAATTGCTGGACCCTGCAACATCAATCAGTCAACATTATATTGGAACTCTATTTCTGAAAATGTAATCGGAACATATAAAGTTATTATATGTAATTACGATATTAGTAGATTTCCATTAAGGGAATTTAGCTATTGAGGTTGTCCTGACTATATATATATATATATATATATATATATATATATATATATATATATATATATAAATACACATATACCACTCAACTATAACAATATATATATATATATATATTATTTTTTTATTGTTATACGTCTATTGTAAAGTTTTGATTATAAACCTTTAGAAAACATACAATCAATTTTTATATATATATAACCATAATATTTAATGTAAATCTTTGAAAATCAAAATATCTCTATATTATATTCATCAACAAATTTATAATATCAATACATATCAATACTATATTACACTAAAATAATTTTTAGTTCTGCATTACAATATCAATTTAAATCTACCAATTTATACATTTATATGATATAGGAGTTTTTTAAATTTATTATAATGTAAAATGTTTGTATCGTATGTATTAATTACATCCCTAAACACTATATTATTTTCCAAACACCATCCAGCCTAATATATTTTAAAATTTATTATATTTATATATTTAAATACATACACCATTACGTCTCAATACTTTAACAAACACTACAAATATCACACACATTTATTTATACAATTTAATAAATACACAACATAAACAAAGACACACATATGTGTCATATTTATAAAAAATATATTTTATATTATATATTATTATATACTATAAACAACACCACTATATGTAATTATATATATTAATACATATATATATATTATATACAATACCAACGACTAAACCACAACTAATATATAATGATATAATAAATAGACAACATACCAAACACAATATTATTTATAGATAATATAAAATATATATAAAACACATACTATAACAATGAACACAATAAATGTTTTTTTATAATTTTTTATAAGAATATTTATATTAATACCACAACACACAGCGAGACACACAAAATAAATTAATATAATATATATATATATATATATAAATACAAACACACACACACACACACACAATATATATATATATATATATATATATATATATATATATATATATATATATATATATATTTGTTTGTTAACGCTCTATCGGTAGAAGTTTTGGTTTGATGTATTAAACCTTTTTATGTAAAACATAAGATCAAGTTTGTTAATAGCTGATATGAGACCAGTGAGAGGGGTGGATTTAGAGGTGGGAATTTTGAAAATCAAAATATCTCTGATATAATACTTCGGATCAACAAATTGTATAGAATCAATCTTATTACATACGTACCTAATTACCGGCAGATATATGAATTTTTAGTTCTTCATTCAATATCAATTAAAATCTACCAATTTCATACCATTTTAGAAGCTGAGGAGTTTCTTTAAACTTTATTATAATGTGAAACAATGTTTGATCGTGAGTATTAATTAATGCCCTGTTAAGACGACTTCACAGTCTGCTCGTCTTCTCTAAACCCATCGAGCTAATGACGTATTTTAAAAGTTTAGTGTCATTTCTAATTTTGGAAGTACATCACCATTACGCCTCTTTAATACTCTTGTTTTAAAAGATTTCCTTGGTAAAATTCTTACATACATTTTTGTTACAAATTTAATTCAGCAAATATATCGAAGAACGTTCTATGCCAATTTTAAAACAAGATATTGTTTTCATTGTACTTTGACTTTGTTCTATATATACTTATATATGTTCGTTGTGGTGGATTTTACGTTCTAGACTACATGATTATTTTGTTATCAATACCATACTGGATATATAGCCCCGATACTAATGACTTAAATCGGACTAGGAGGAGGGGGGGGGTAGAAGAGAGGGAAAACCGAAATTCGTAATATCTCAGTTATTACGAAAAGGATTGAAAAACTGTATAAAACCAATCTTATTGAAAATGTAATACCTAATAAATATTTTTTGTGTACATTTTTTTCTGCATCTCGAACTATAGGCTGAAGGGCATCATTTGTAGGCGTATTACCCAAAACAGCAAGAATTATCGAAAGGATAAATAAAAAAGAGTCCGTCACGCAGGGGTTGCGTAAACTAAGCAGATTTCCCCCGTGAAGTTTTACAATAGAGAAATCTGCATACTGGTAACACAATACCACCGTGATTAGATAATGAGAAATCTTTCAGTTAATTAAAATAAATATCCAACTGAAATGGCTTCTGAATTGTAAGAATAATTTATATTTTAATAACTCAAATTTTAGTAGTCCAAGAACTAAAGAAGGGGCGGGGCGGATGAACAGAACGTATTTGCATAAATCTCACAAAGTAAGGAAGGTAAGGTAAGGTTAGAAACGCCAGGTTAGAAGAAGCTTCCGCCTGAGCCGAGAAATGACGAAGATGGCCGACGTAATCCGAACTATACCCGACCACAGACTTCATAAAAATGCGAATATCTCGGTTAATATTCAAGATAGAGAATAAATGTATATAATATAATTTATTGTAAATTTAATTTGCAATAAGATTGATTCTATACCATTTTTCGATCCGATGCATAATAACGGAGGTATTTTGAATTTTCGAAAATCCTCCCCTCTAAACCCCCCCTCTCTCTGGTCCGATTTCAGCCATTAACAAACTTGATCTTCATTTTTACGTAGAACGTTTAAATATAGAGTTCCGTCTCGATCAGACAAAAATTGCGACCGCTAGAACGTTAACAGACATATATATATATATATATATATATATATATATATATATATATATATATATATATAATTTTGAACGGACCTCATTTTCGTCATCTCCTGGGTAGGATCGATGGACATTTGAAGAAAATTTTCGAAAATCTCGTCATGAGTACGACCTCAATAGCTGATTTCCCTTGAGGGAAATTTGCTAAAAGGGAAGGGTATAAAGATATTTTCAATAAGGGACACAGAGCTATGTATAAGCAAAATTGGATTAGGGCGGGGTTTCATATATAAGGTATGGACAAACGTTTTACCTCTTCAATGCAGATTGGAATTCAGGGGACACAGATGTCACCTGAATCTATTCTATTCTCCACTCAAGGCATGAATGAACTTGATGATCGAGCTAACTTTTCAAGGCACTCGACACGGTACCATAAGGTTTTAGCAGGTTTCCCTTCAGAGAAATCAGCTATTTAGGTCGTACTCATGGCGCGAGTTTCGAAAAATTTCTTCAAATGTCCATCGATCCTACCCAGGAAATGACGAAAATGAGGTCCGTTCAAAATTATATATATATATATATATATATATATATATATATATATATATATATATATTTGTCTGTTAACGCTCTAGCGGTCGCAATTTTTGTTTGATCGTTACCAAACTCGAAATTTAATCGTTTTATTTAAAAAGAAAGATCAAGTTCGTTAATGGATGAAATCGGAGTGGGAGGGTGGGTTTAGAGGGGGGATTTTTGAAAATTCAAAAACTCTCCGTTATTATGCGTCGGATCGAAAAATTGTATAGAATTAATCTTATTGCAAATTAAATTTACTATAAATATTGTTCTTTACATTTATTTTGTATCTTGATTATTAACCGAGATATTTGCATTTGTATTCTGTGTGTGGTCGGCAGGAGTCGGCTATGTTCGGTACGTTCCGCCGAGAGCTCTGGCGGCCGTTTCCGTAACTGTTCGTCCCTCGTGAATAGGTTTAGAGATTCCTTACTACTACTGTTATTATTACGCAGATTTCTCTATTGTAAAACTTCACGTGGGAAATCTACTTAGTTTACGCAGCCCCTGGGTGACGGACTTTTATAATTAACTATCAGTGCATTCAATCTTGTAAAGAGGAGAATGTTTGAAGTTAAATTTTAGGGTTATTTTAAGTAATTAGACTCTGTGCATGAGTATAAAGTTATAATAAAAACGTACTTTGTGTTATTTTTAAAAATTCTGTATCATTCCAAAGCAGTATTTTTAAAGAGTACTTAACCAGTGCATTACAGTCAGGAAGTTATCAACAAATCCTTTTCAAACTCATCTATATTAAACCCCTAAAATGGTGCGTAGCAGTACTATATTCATTTCCGAAAAATTAAATTTTAACGTTCATAGACAACGAGGTACAACTTCATACCAAATTTATGCTCACTCGCCACTAGGGTATATAATGAAATTCTGACTAAACGACATAACCCTATGGCAACACAATGCTAATATAGTACACTATTGTGCAGGCCATAATATTTATGTAATATAGTATAACCTAGTATACCCCCAAATATAAGAGTCACAACTGAAATATCTTTTAAACCGCTAAAAATATAGCAAAACCTAAAAGGATCAAAGTAGTAGCTCTCGTCGAGACCTTTCAGATGCTTCATCAATTAAACCCAAACAATTTAGTTTTAGCTCTTAAGCGCGCTATCCAAACTAAACTATTCAAAAAATAAAGAAACATTTGTATTTTTGTTTCGCTTAAAATTTAACGATAAATTGGCGGCCAAAGTCGTACTTATTTTGAATGTCACAAGTGCAGATTTGATGTCTACCACCCTCAAATATGAGTACTTTTTTTTGTTGAGTAAATGTAGATTTGTTTACTGATTCAATTAAAAATATTTTACATTCCAAGCGATCAAAGCACTCTAACAACTCCTTTCAGCAATAAGTTTCATAGATTTCATCAATAAATCAAGATGTTTATTTTGTACATATTCAGCTTTTTGGAGTAATTTTTGTTTGATCGTTACCAAACTCCACATTTAATCGTTTTATGTAAAAAGAAAGATCAAGTTCGTTAACGGCAGAAATCGGACAAGTGGGAGGGGGGAATTTTGAAAATTCGAAATATCTCCATTACTATAAGTCGGATAGAAAAAATGCATAGAATCAATCTTATTGCAAATTAAATGTACTATAAATATTGTTATATACATTTATTCTCTATCTTGAATATTAACCGAGATATTTGATTTTTTCAGTTTTCAGCCTTCAGTAAACCCCAACTTCTACTAGTGTTACATAAACAATGCTCTGTTATATAATAAAACATATTAATTGAAGCCTAAATACCAAATATTGTTTTCATTGAACTTTTAATTTGTGAGATATATGCAAATGCATTCTTTTGACCCCCCCGCCCTTATTTTGTTTTTGGATTACTAAAATTTGAGTGATTGAGATAAAACTGATTCTGATTCATTACAAATTACACCACTAGCTTTAGTAAATTGTTTTCAATAAAATTAATATGTTATATTTAGATATATTTCAATAATTGTTTTTATTAAATGTGGGCGGATAACGGAAAAGACTGAGTTTCCCGCCAAAAGCTAGTTCGGCCGTTTCCGTAACTCTTCGGCACTCGTATGGAGATTTCTGTATTGCATAAATTTACGTGGGAAATCTGCTTAGTTTACGCAGCCCCTGCGTGACGGACTTTTATTTAAATAGTTCGTCACAAAAGAAATTCCTATTGCCAGGCGAGAATCGAACTCTCCACTCTAGGTTTACTATGTAACATTAAGGTAATGCTTTAACTCACATGGCTAACTATGTACAAAACAGGTAATTTTAAATATGCGCATTACATTTCATTCATAAAGATTGGTAGACATCAAATCTGCACGATAGTACGACTTTGGGCACCATTTTTTCTCTAAATATTAAGCGAACCAAAAATACACTCGTTTCTTTATTTTTGGAGTAGTTTTCAAAAATGTATTAAATGTTTGGGGTAAAGGAGGAAACGATGACCTTTGAGCGCGCGCTTAAAAGCTACAACGTATTGCATAATTTTACATAACGATTTTGGGATATCTCTAACAGTTTAAAAAAATATTTTTTGGGACACCCTGTGTGTAATTAGAATAGCCTAAATGGAAATAGTTTTTATTTTGGTGCATAAAAAACAGTTTTGTTAAATTTAATTCGGATCAACTTTAAATTTCTAAAAAGTATCAAGTACCCATGAAATCCCGCAATCCTATTTTAATCCCGAACGGCCACAAATTCCTGGAATAGGATAAAAGTTCCTAAAAAGTAACTTAGGACTAATATATACTCATCTAATATTGATCAATGATTATATTCACTAATTGGTAAGGCGATAAGGTCAATTAGAATATGTTCAAGGCTTCGTTAACTAGTACTCAAAGAGAAGTGTCCTCAGTGGCAGGAAGAAGGAGGCCTCCAGTTGTTTCTTAAGTGTTTCTCTCAAGCTTAAGAGTATATTGTATACTACTAAGTGGTCTATTATAGACTAGACAATACGTCCACACACGTATACATTATCTATAGTCTTCTACACTTGCGAATAATGAGAAAGCCAGTGGTGAAGCTGAATTTTTGGTGGCCATGCGAAATTATTTTTGAGGTCTCATATATTAAACAAACATCACGCGACTCACCTAATTTTAGTTAATTTTTGTACAATATAATTAAATACATACAAATGGGGAAACTTGATGTACATATTCATTTAAGCAGATTTTCCCTTAAGGGAAATCAGCTATTGAGGTCGTACTCATGACGCGATTTTCGACATTTTTCTTCAAATGTCCATTGAACCTACCTAGGAGATGACGAAAATGAGGTCCGTTCAAAATTTTATATACAGATATATATATATATATATATATATATATATATATATATATATATATATATATATATACGTTTGTGTGTGTGTGTGTGTGTGTGTGTGTGAGTGTGAGTGTGTGTGTGTGTGTGTGTGTGTGTGTGTGTGTGCGCGCGCGCACGTGTGTGTGTACCAAATTTTGAACGCGCATCATTTTCACCATCTCCTGAGTACGATCGATGGACATTTGAAGAAAGTTTTTGATAATCGCGTGATGAGTACGACCTCAATAGCTGATTTTCCTTAAGGGGAAATTCTGCTAAAATGAATATATACATCAAGTATCCCATATATATATATATATATATATATATATATATATATATATATATATATATATATTTGTCTGTTACCGCTCTAGCGACCGCAATTATTGCTTAATCGTTACCAAATTCGATATTTAGTCGTTTTATGTAAAAAGAAAGATCAAGTTTCTTTAACGGCTGAAATCGGACAAGGGGGAGGGGGGGGATTTAGCGGGGAGGAATTTCGAAATATCTCTCAGGTTAATCAGAAACACTTTTTGGGGCTCCTGCCAATTTATTTCTTAAAAGCGCTAAGCTTTTTTAAGAAATAATAAGAAATAAATTGTGAGGAGCCACAAAAAGTGTTCCTGATTAACCTGATTCATCACCCCCATCACCAGCTATAAATAAATATGCGAAATATCTCTGTTACTATATGTAGGATATAATGAATCTTATTCGCAAATTAAAAGTACTATAAATATTTTTATATACATTTATTCTCTATCTTGAATATTAACCGAGATATTTGCATTTTCAGTTTTCAGCCTTCAGTAAATCCACACTTCTAGTCGTGTTACATAAACCATACTCTTTTATATAATAAACCACATTATTCGAAGCTTAAATACCAAATATTGTTTTCCAGAGACCTTTATTATACGAGATTGATGCAAATATGTTCTTGTGACCACCCCCGCCGTCTTAAATTCTTGGACTACTTAAATTTGATTGATTGAGATAAAAATTATTCTGATGCATATACATATACATATATACATTTTCCAGGTCCCCCGTAAGGGCTACTGGCGCCTTTGTACAAAAAAGGATTTTGGCGCCCCTTAAGGCATTTTGAATTATCTAATTTTTTTATGGTAGGTAGGTGCTTGAAATAAAGCAAAGAACTGTACTTTAAAAGTCATATTTATGTATTTTAGACTAAAATATCAAAATGAAATAAACAGAAAAAATCTAAATTTCTTTTTTTTTGGTCCTTGGTTTTGGCGCCCCTAAAGGATGGCGCCCATGTGCATTACACACTTTGCACATATGGTAGTGGGGGCCCTGTAAATTTCAGTACTAGATATAGTAAACAGTATTCAATAAAATTAATATGTTATATTCTGATATGTTTGAGTTTTTGTTTTTCTTTTCGGTGAGCCGCTGGCTGACCTGTTTGTTTACATTTGAGACGCTTCCCGCCGGCAGGGGAAGGATTTCTTATTACCGTTTGCATTTATTCACCTAATATTCACGGTGGTGTTGTGTTAGCAGTATGTAGGTTTATCTATTATTAAAATTCACGAAGGAAATTTACTGCTTAGTTTACGCAGGGCCTGCGTGACGGACTTTTTGGTTTTGAATGTGGCTGGTCTCCGTATTTCGGGATTTGAGGGCACGAATAGATAATAAGTTAAGTGCTAAGGAACAGAACTTCTTATTGTAAAATGTACTGTTTACTGCAAGATCATTTATTTGATATGTGCCCCAAAGTGATGGTGATTGGCATTAGTATAATATATTTACTCCTTCATGGACTTACCTTTGTAGTACTTTATTTTTATGTTATGGAAAATATTTCTTTAATATCTGATTGTTTCTCATATCCGTGCTTTGTCTTAAGAATATAATAAAAGTTAACCCTTTTAAATCTTTTTAAGTATGCTGTAGACCTATGCTATTTTGTACTATATGTTTTTGTAAATGTTTATGTGTTTTAGATATGTTAGTATATGGGGAATATATTGGCTGCTGTCAGTTAATAGTTCTGTCGTATCGTAGGGTATGTGACGGTTTTTTCGTTGGATGTGTTTTACCGTAAGATCAAATAGTTCATGAAGTAAATTACTGTTTCGGGCATCAACTAAGCAGTCTGATCTTAGTAAGCCAAAAGGAGCTCAGTTATAAAGTACAATATTTTCTCAATAAAAAGGTTTTAAAGTGGAGATGGTTCATCACTTTATGCGGTGGAAATAAAAGTAAGTTTCTACCATCCAATATTATGATGGATTAGTAAAATTTTCTTCCATAACCAATATATAGAAGAGGATGTCTGGTGGGAATCTAGGGTGACCTTTCAAGTAATTAAGTATCCCCTTAACTGATTTTGAGCGTCCCTTCACTTTGCGGAGGCCTTATAACTATGCCGTTAACTTCAAACTTATTAATGCCCAATAACCACAAGGGACGTAATGGCTTTAACTGCTAAAACCAGGCATTATGGGGAAGTTTTAAATTAGCGTGGTCAGTGACTGATCACCATATAGTTATTCAAAAACAGAATGTGTTTTTAACTTAAAATGATTAAACTAGCTTTAAATAAATTGAAGCTCCCAAAACTACTCAGCTTTAAAATTCTCAAATTTTTGTCTCTAAAGTGTAATGACCCTGATGTTTTCAAGCTACTTCTAACTTTTTTTCTCTTTCCACAAAAGGTAAATAAATTAAATTGAACAATACATAACTGAACACTAGGCTCAGCCTAGGTAGAGATAAGCCATGGACAATACCAATCCCTGTAATGAAAAAAAAATCAAAATATATAGTGCCTTATGTGAAACTAAACAAAGACAAATAAAGCCTTATTTACAATAAATTATCCTAAAATTGTTATAATACCAATATAATAATATTTCGATCTCTAATTTAATAAATAATCGTATGGCAGATATCATACGGAATTAGGCAGAGAAACGAAATAGGTTGGCCTAGGCTTCATATTCTAGGAATCATCTTTTCTTGTTTTAGCTATGTGATCATAATTATTGTATTTGGCGATTTTGCTTCTATACTTTACTAGATGAGCCGTTATACAAACACTTTGTTGTTGATTTGATGTGGCGTTATTCACATGGAACGAGAAGTTTTAGTATATTATTCCTCACTCTGGGAATATTTCTCCAAGCATAACCCTCTCCTTTGTTTTAGGTCGTACTCATGACGCGATTTTCGAAAAATTTCTTCAAATGTCCATCGATCCTACCCAGGAGATGACGAAAATGAGGTCCGTTCAAAATTATATATACTTATATATTTTTGTCTGTTAACGCTCTAGCGGTCGCAATTTTTTTTGTTATTGGCCTCGAGACATTTAGTTATATGGGCAACATCCTATTCTAGTCTGTACTTCCAATGATCTAGGACTCAGGTTGGCCGTGTATGTTATGTCGTTGGGGTGGTTAGAGGCGTTTCTTTTGATGCACGGAGTAAACCTGAAGTCTGCTAGCTCTATTTCCTCGTCGGCAATAGGAATTCATTCAGTGACGAACTCATTAAATGAAATCCTCAGTTACACCTTAGCAAGAAACGGGTGGTAACTTGTAGATAACCCGTTCCGATTAGCCAAAGTAGGATAAAGTGGACGTTAACCAATAAAATCTATTTACATTTGGATTTTCGTACTGATATTCCAGCAGCTTTAATCATACATTCACTGGACAGCATAATTATTCATATTTATCATTCACTACACTTGAAATGTATAGTTAATGCCTTGAACTCAAGTGATGATAGGCTAACAAAGAAACTGGCATTATAAGTTACAAAGAAAAAAATAATCTGGTAAGATAACGTAGCTGAAATTTGCCAAAAGTAAACCTAACTACAGATGAATTTTTCAAAACCGCTATCAGTGAGAAAAAATATGAAAAGTCCGTCACGTTTTACAAAAGTTTTACAATAGAGAAATCTGCATACTGGTAACACAATACCACCGTGATTAAATACAAACGGTAATGAGAAATCTTTCAGTTAATTAAAATAAATTCCCAACTGAGACGGCTTCTGAATTGTAAGAATAATTTATATTTTAATAACTCAAATTTTAGTAGTCCAAGAGCTAAAAAAGGGGGGGAGGGCGGATGAACAGAACGTATTTGAATAAATCTCACAAAGTAACGAAGGTTAGGTAAGGTTAGAAACGACAGGTAAGGCTAGAAGAAGCCTCCCACCTGTGCCAAGCTATGACGGAAATGGCCGACCTAATCCGAACTATACCCGACCACAGACTTCATAAAAATGCAAATATCTCGGTTAATATTCAAGATAGAGAATACATGTATATAACAATATTTATAGTAAATTGAATTTTCAATAAGATTGGTCCTATACAATTTTTCGATTAATGGAGATATTATGAATTTTCGAAAATCCCCCCTCTAAACCCCCCTTCCTCTAGTCCGATTTCAGCCATTAACGAACTTGATCTGTCTTTTTACATAAAACGGTTAAATATCGAGTTTCGTAACGATCAAACAAAAATTGCGACCGCTAGAGCGTTAACAGACAAATATATATATATATATAATTTTGAACGGACCTCATTTTCGTCATCTCCTGGGTAGGATCGATGGACATTTGAAGAAATGTTTCGAAAATCGCGTCATGAGTACGACCTCAATAGCTGATTTCCTTTAAGGGAAATCTGCTAAAAGAAAACTGTAATGAATTTACTTATGTAACGGCAGTCAATAGAAACTGAAAAATTAAAACAAAACCTTGCCGATTGATAAATCCATGATAAATACAAAGAACTCTCATTTCACTCCCAATCAATAAAATACACTAAAGTAAACAATCCCCACTATATTAAAGCAATAGTCAGAACCAGGACAGAAACTCTCAACTTGAACAAGAAGCCTTGCTTGGATTAGGGATTATACAGCCAAATGCTCACAGTGTAACCACCAAGAAGGCACGCATCACTTCCTCGCTGATTGTCCCATTGTAAAATACAGAACTCCGCTTGCTTTATCTCAGCAAGTAACATTTATTAACTGAACTCATAATCATAATCAAACATATGTTTAAATAATATTCACCACATCCTCCCTTGTCGCTCCAAATGGAAGATTACTGAATTCTCGTCTGTGGTTTTATTCTTCTCCCGTATCTTGTGTGGCCTTCAACATCATTCCCTTCGTCTTCTTTCGCTGAGTCTTCATGTCCATCTCCCTGTCCATCATTTCCCTCAGTTTCGTCTTCTTATACTTCTTCCTCTTCTCCAGTCCCTCTATTTGGATTTTTCGCTGAGACTCCAGCACTTAAAAGTGCGACTTAATTTTATTGACAAATGCTTGGCAATAAAAATTTCCTATTTCTTCGGTACGTCCGACTTCCTGATTTTATTAAATAGTATCTACCGGTAACACACTTTTCCACAACAGTCCCATAATGCTTCAGATCTTTATTCTGATCTTTGCTTGCCCAGGTTTGAGGATCGAGGTCTGGGCACCCTTTCTGCTGGACTGCGGAAAATGTGTGATAACACTAATTCTTCAGAAAATTTCAATTTCAACCGATACTAATGGGTTATAATTATGACATCTAAGAATCTTGTGAATTCCATGTCTGGAAAAAATAGATAATTAAGCGTTCTCAATGAACATAGTTGCAGTTCGATCTTAACTAATTCAGTGCATACAACGGCACATTTTTTTATTGTGCTCCAAAATATCAGCTCCAACAACTTCCCATGGCCTATCAGGATGGGTTGTGCATTTAATGGTTCTGGAAGATTAACTCTATGTTCGAGACCATCTTAATAATAACTTAATATGACAAATCTCTACCATCTTCTTTACATCTGAGCTAATACTAGGCCACCACAAAGTCCCCACTCAAAATAGCACGTTTAATGATACGACTAAAACTCTCCTCTTCTATAGGTTTCCTATTAGTTTCTAATTTAGTATCTCAGCACGGTAGATCTGACATTATTGCACCTACAACATATCTAACTCATCATTCAAAACATCTTTTTACCTTTTGGGCACCGGCGTTGACTGGTGCCCTTGAAAGCGTGTCAGGAACCAAAAAGGTTTTACTTAATTCAAAATGCACCTTATAATCAAATTGCAACAACCTCAATCGAAATATTTGCAGTCTAGGCGTGAGATCAGACAAAGGTTTCTTTCCCAATAACTGCAAGAGAGACATGATCAGTGACTAAAGTGATGTGTTTTCCTATTCTGTAAAATGAAAATCGCTCACAAGCCCACGCTAAGGCGAGCCTCTTTTTAAACTTGTGAGTACCTTGTTTCCGCGTTGTTTAACATAGGTGAAGGAAACTGGATGGGTTTCCAATGTCCATCTTTTGTTCAATAGCAACCCCTAAACCAAAACTGGAAGAATCTGCACAAACCCTTGTATCCAAAGTAGGTGGTCATAAAGGTGTAAAAGCAAAGCATCTGTTATTGAAACTAAAACTTCTTTATGATTTTGTAACCAATGCCACTCATTTTGTGAAGATAAATGTCATTAAGTGGCTTAAGCATTTTAGATAGATTTGGCAAACATTTCATCATATAATTCACCACTCCTAAAAATCAGCTCACTTTGGTTTTTAGGCCTGGGGAATTCTTTTTTGGCCTTGGTTTTTTCTAGATCTGGCAATGCCTTCCCATTATCAATTATGTGCCCCAGAAACGATATTCTGGTCTTAGAAAATTCACACTTCTTAGGGTTTAGTGTTTCGCCTAATTCTAAAAGTCTTTTAAGGACCATGTTAAGCATAACATCGTGTTCCTCTTTAGATCCCCAAAAACACTAATATCGTCTATTAAGTTAACAACTCCGTCCATTCCCACCAAGATCTGGAGCATCTTTTGTTGGAATTGTTCAGTTGCTGAAAATTTCAAAGGATAAGCGCTTAAAATAATATCATCCAAAAGGCCTATTAAAAGTATGAAGTTTAGCTGTTTTTTTCATCTAACTGTACCTGCCAGAAACTACTAGTTGTGTCCAATTTCGAAAAGTATCTGATACAAAAACTTTGAGCCAATGTTTCCTCGACACAGGGTAAAACCAAACGTTCTCTTTCCACGTATTGATTAAGGGCAGTAAAATCCACACAAAGCTGAACATCGCCTGATTTCTTGGGCACAACCACAGTAGGAGAGCACCTCTCAGTGTCTTACGTAATTGGGGAAATAACACAGTTTTTTACCATACGATCAAGTTCGTCTTTGACTTTGGTTCTTAAGGTTACAGGAATTTTGCGAGGGGTTAGAACTGTAACAGGCTTACATTTTCCTTTAATACATATCCATTAAATAAATTTGGGAATTTCGCTTTTATGTCTCATTTACTTGGCCCAAGGAGTATGCGGTTATACCACCTCTCCCTAAAAGCGGCTCATTCTGGCAGTTTAAAACAAACATATCCTCTGAGTGCGATATTCCACCTTCCTCCAGCTTAACCTTCGAAACTCCAACTACTTTCAGTTTAGGGTTATCGGGTCCATTCAAACGAATTTTAGTGGGTCTCATTTCTTCAAGGCGTTCGGCATTATTTACCCAATACAATTGACATCGGCACCTGTATCTATCTCAAAGCGAACAAAATGACAACCATTAACTAACAGCTCGAATAAAAGGGCTACTAAAATACCCCTAGCAACGCTTTCTCCTACTGTTAAGTAATAAAGCTAAGACCGAAATATTGGTTAATTTGAACAGCTGACTCTATTTCCTTTACCTCCCGTTTTGAGCCACAGAAAAATCTATAGAGGTTCTTAAGGCCACATCGAAAACAGGTTTTACCCCGTGCAGGACAATTTTCCAAAGAATCATTCCCCCTAGACCCACACTGAGCACGTAACATTGGAATAATTGGTTTGATTACGTAAGTTTTTAGACACTCGATTTTCTCGCCTTGCCTCCATAACTGCCCCAGATTCCCTGTCAAAAGACTTTTTTTCAATAATTCATAGCTTCTGACTGCCCAACAATCTCTTTGGCTTTAGCAAGGGTCACCCCTTCCTGAATCTGAAGATGTTTCGACAGCTGCTGATCCCGAATATATGATACAAGCTTAAGCGCCTCTTAATATTTTCGACTCCCAAAATCGCTGCGAGACCACTCGCATCTCTCCGACATTTTATGGAGGTCATTAATAATCTTCATAGTCATTAATCTTCTCTTTCATAAGCTAATTGATCTCTTTTTAAGGAAACAGTTCTGTGATCAAATATATTTTTCTTAGTAGAAAAATATTCATTAAACTGCTTAACAACAGCATCATATCTATGAAGTCCCAGCATCGACATTCATTCCAACAGAGGTTAGCAGTTCCTCAGCGTCTGATCCTATACAGTAAAGTATTATTATATTAATCTATTGTTCTTGGGATTTAGCAGATAGACCAGTCGCCGAACGGAACATGCCAAACCGCTTGATAAATACACTCCATGACTGCAGATCATGTACATCAAACATATATGGAGGCAGATGCACAGAGGACAGAATATCCTCCAACATATCTGTTGAAATCGACATCACCTTTATCAGTTTACACCTAACACCATGTAAAATAAAAAAACTCCGCATGTGGGGTTTATTAACTGAACTCATAATCAAACATATAGTCAAATAACATTCACCATACCCATTTTTATTTATTTTATCTGATACCTCGCTGCTATCAGTGTTGATGTTGGTGCGTAGTGACAGCCAGAAGACTGCTGGGGGTGAAGGAAGATTGCACCCCTTGTGCTAAGCCTATGGCTTCATTTGAAGGGGGAGTTGTTCGACATGTAGGATTGTAAGGAAGTAGGATGGTATGTTAACCGCTGGCGGGGACATCGTTTGGGTTGTGGACCCATTCTTCCGCTTTGCATCATTTGGTCTTGGAATTTTCCCACCTCCCCTCACTACGCTGCGTTACGGCTTAGGGCCATGCACTAAGTGCTTAATATGTAGTATATATTTTATTTTTTTTATTATTTATTTGAGATGTCGCTACAATGGCGATTCATCTATTAACATGTTTGAATATAATTTTACAAAAGTAAATAAATATTAACATTTTTTCAAAGCTAAACGTTATAAAAGTACAAAATAAATAGGACCATGCCGCTACAATGGCGATTCATATTTTAACATGTTAGAATATAATTTTACAAGATTAAATAAATAATAATAAATTTTTACACAGCTATCTTTTCCAAATGTACAAAATATATAGAATGGACAAAACTAAATATAAATTGTTAGTATATTTACAACATGAGGAAAAAATATAAAATAAAAATAAAACAACAAAGAAAAAAAAAGATAAATAAAAATAAAAGAAAAACTATAAATAGTTAAACTGGAAGGTATATATATATATATATTTAATATATGTATATAAATAGTTAAAAGTGGTATATGTATATAAAGAGTTAAACTGGAAGGTATATATTTTAGTAATAGTACTAAATACTAGAGAGCACTATTGTACTAGGTCTCCTTTGAACTTCCTAAAATAATTACATTATTATTTTGGTTTTACTTAACTTACTGTTAGTTGCCTGTAATCACAAAGCTGTCATGTTTTATTTCTGTGTGGTACCGTATCTCAGACCGGAATGTGATTTTAAATTGAAATATATTACCTAAAACTTACACAACTTAGAAAAACCTCCAATACCCAGCTCCTGCGTGACGGACTTCATTTACTTTTTCATTCATGGGACACTAGTTGCATGCCCTTGTATTAAATATTAGACCAAGCAATGAACTTGGTCTAAAATTTAATATAGGTCTGATAAAGATAAATCTTCCTTTAAAAAAATGAATAAAAAAAGTAGAAAATGGCAAATCATAAATGGATGAATAGCTCTCTAAGAATAAGTGTAATTAAGAAATATTCAAATGTGTATTTTTTAAAGTGGTCAATCTTTTTCGTTACAAGTACTACAATGCCAATTATAGTAATGACGTTTCCTGAATCTGTACCAGAGGATACGAAAAATGACATTTTATCAGATTTCCCTCAAGGGAAATCAGCTATTGAGTTTCTACTCATGACCCGATTTTCGAAAAATATCTTCAAATGTACATTGTTCCAATCTAGTAGATGACGAAAATGAGGTCCGTTCAAAATTATATATATTTGTCTCTTACCTCTCTAGCGGTCGGAATATTTGTCATATCGTTACAAAACTTAACTTATTTTTACGTAAAAAGAAAGATCAAGTCCGTTAATGGTTGAACTCGGACTGGTGGAAGGCGGGGTTTTGAGGGGGTAATTTCGAAAAGTCGAAATATCTCCGTTATTATACGTCGGATCGAAAAGGTGTATATAATAATCTTATTGCAAACTTAATGTTCTGTAAATGTTGTTCTATACATATTTTCTGTATCATGGATATTAACTGAGAATATGGATTTTTTAGTTTTCGGCTATCAGTAAAACCCCACTCCTACTATTACATATTAACATAAAGCTACATATTAACAATTAGCTGTTATATCATACACCACTTCATTACAAGTTTAATACCAAATATAGTTTCATTGAACGTTTAGATAAGTGCAAAAATGTCGTGATGGCGTCATCAATTAAAAGATTTCCTTCTTTACTCGAAAATGTTTATTTTATCTATACCGAACTGGGTAGTTAACCATTTCAGTCAACAGTAAATGCCGCGTTTGCTATTTGCTAAAATTGGTTGTGGAACAGTGGGGGTTTAAAGAGGGGGGTATTAAAATTCAAAACATTTTCGTCATTATAAGTCGGATTGCAAAATGTTATATAACCAATTTTGTTAAGCTATTGATGTTATACAATTGTTATTCTATGCATTTTTCGTAAATCATGTTTTAAGCGAGTTATTGGCACTTTCTTGTTTTCAGCCTTCAGTTCAACCTTCTACTCATCATCATTTTTTTTTTACATAGAAATAGATTTGTGAGAAGAGACCACATATGTGTTATACCAGCTCGTGGGAAACCCGTTTAGTTAATGCAGCCCCTGAGTGACGGACTTTTAATTAAATTGGCTCTAGTCATAAACTTTTGCAATCAATAGATATACTGGAAATAGTTTCACTTCATTGATATTTTATTCTCTCCAAAGCTCCATAAAAGCAAATAATCACCACATGAAACTTTTAAAACTGTTAAATTAATAGTATTGTTTGTGTGTTGGTCTTTGGCTAGGTAAATGGTAGGAGCCGAAGCGATGAGTGCTACCCACTCCTGCCACCTGCTGCAATGGCTGCTGCATTTCTCACCTACCCTGCCTCATACATCCAAAAGGCACCTGCCGAGTCCTTCTTCATTTCCAGCCATGGTAAGTCAAATAATAAACAGGAATTCCCAATTGTTTAATACATTACTTTTTTTGTTATTGAAAGCCAAACAAACTGCTGTTTAAACTGCGTTCTTAAATTCACAACAAAATTCTCTTGAAAACCTGCCCTTCATGTTTCGTGGCTCATTTGCTACCTCTTCAGGGGCTATCCCTTTTTAAAAAAATTATTAATAACATTAATTTAACACATCCCTTAGTAACTCTTTTGCTATATATTATATTAGTAGGTGCCTACATCTATGATATATTTATTAAATCTAATTATATATTGCTACTTACATTTCTGAAGTGCTAAAGGGTAAACGAGCACTTCAGAAATGTAAGTAGCAATTTATTATTAGATTCAATAAATATCCCATAGATGTAGGCACCTACTAATAATATATGTAGCAAAAGAATTATTAAGGGATGTGTTAAATTAATGTTATTAATAATTTTTTTTTATTTTTTTAAAAGGGATAGCCCCTGAAGAGGTGGCAAATAAGCCACGAAACATGTAGGGAGGTTCCATAAAGCTTGAACCGAAAAAATCTTTTTCATTGGAGACCCTTGCCATCAAATTTGAAGAATATATAAATAAGTTTAGATATTAGTTACTATTTCTTCCAGGTACTAAAATATGCTAATCTTAAAATTCTATACGCCTATGAAATAACAAACCCCTTTTAATATACATCTACCGTTTTTTCTTCCTACATTTGTTTGGATCATCAGATTTTATACAGCGATTCGAAAAAAAACTATCAGTTGATCTTGTTCTTACCTACTACTCAACTGTATCTAAAATGGCAATATTGCTTAATTCCAAGTGGGGAAAAAAATGGATTCATCCTTTGAATACCTCAAAAAAAATTGTACTCTATAATTGTATTCTCCTGAGTGTCACTGGAACAAACTGACGTTATTATGTTTTTATTGCATTCGATTCTCAACTACAAATAATTTTTGTAATGGGCTGCTCGCCGTTTTACAATTATTTTGCATGTACACATTTCTAAATTACTCACCACTGAAGTCTCCTGACTACTCAGAGAACTTTGAATTTCGTTCTGGTTTCAGGCACCTTTTACATTACTAATTATTAATGGATAACATACATTTAAATTTTGTAATTACCATGGTAATATATAACGATTTGTTTATTATATTCTTACTGGCCTAGTGTTCGAGTAATATTCTTCATTGCATGTTTACTTTTTTTTTTCTCTGAACGAAATATGCTGCTCAAGTTCTTCCCATGATACTTGAGATTCGACTTCAATCATCACCATGAGTAAAGTTTCCTTTGTTCTTCCTTCAGCAATGGGGTGTATAACTGTGCAACATTCTTACACAACCTGAAGTTCTTTTGGGTCAGATAATATATGCCATGATCACATGATTCTTCCTGGTACATCATTACATACTCGGTAGTTTTCAACTTATCATGCTGACATTCAACAAAGAAAATTGATCACGAATGGATCCAATGGCGATGGTCAGTGGCTGGTCGATTTTAGATTCGCAATGGTCATTGATACGTACCTATGACACTGATGGCAATGTATTCTCACATCAGGACCTTTGAAAGAATTATTTATATTTCAATCTTCGATTAAAACCCGATTTTATATTAAACTCATATTGAAATAGATTTTTTTTAAAATATACATTTGGTTTCTTGATTCATCTAATAATTTAATGTTAAAATACACATACCGCAAGTATAAATTTTAAGTTCTTATTCGTAAAAGTATGACTCAATCCACTAAAAAACGACTACTCCTCTATCAAAACAGGATAGCAACAAAGTGACATGCATAAGTTATACGATTGTTAGTGTTCGGTTTGATACCTATTTATTTTCATAAAGGCGGGTCGATGTTGAAGTATGGATTATAGGACTAGCCTTCCTTTGGTAGAATGATATGATCTGAACTTTATAATGTAAGATTGATTCGTTTTCTGTCATTTCCTTACCAAATCACTCCCACTTGCTGTAGCTCATAGGCTCAGTGTTCATCTCTGATTGCACTGTGTATGAAAGGGGACTTGAATATATTTGGCTGGACTAAAGATATTTAAATCCTCTTACACACTTAGAGACCGTCTCCAGAGATCTACTCTAGAATACAAGCCTCTATATGAGTATCCTAGTTCCTCTTTTAAATTGTTTTAGAGTTTTGATGCAGTAGTCAATGACTACGGAAAGTTGAAATGGCTTTTGCAAAACAGCAATACTGCCGTCGTCCGAGTGACTCCAAAACCAGAACTACTCTCTATAATTAAAGATCTAATAACTTGAATATGTTCTTCAACCACTTCTTTGGAGGTCAATAAGTGTACAGTGAATGCCGCTATAAAAATTAAAAAAGCCTATGGAATATCGTTATAAAAAGAATCCATTCTACTTTCATGTAGATAATGATCATTGCCATATGCAAATTTTTAATTCAGGTTATTTTTTTATTTACTTTAGGTTTACGAATATAACGGACCAATGAATATTACTACTTGTAACATTTTGTAGAATAACAGAGAAAAATGCATTCAACAAACCGGGGAGCTTCAGCCTCCTGGCTACATGTACTCTAAATCACATGAACTTCATCTAATTATAATTTGAGTAGCCCGTTTTTTTTTCTCTGAAGCCATCTCTCTGACCTCGTCGTGAAACATTATTAGTTTGATAAATAAATACTGATCCAGTAGTTTTCTAAAACTAAAGTGCTTAGGAATTATCTAAAAGACTTATGTAAATTTAGAAAATATTATCTTGAAAGCATCAAAGTTGTGATCGTGGTTGTCTTCCAGAGAGAAAGGCTGAAATTAGTTGCCGACGAGTCTTTGACTCAGTTCGGCAAGTTCCAACCGCTCCAAACAGTTTTCTCTAATATAAGAAACATTCTTCCTTGTTAGTTACCAATAAGACTCCAGACAGATCCTGTAGCAAACTGGCTGTGGCAATAGTCAGTGGAAGCTGGAAAAAATGTAAAAATTCCCACTACCAAATCACTTACAAAGAATTTAGGGAAATATTAACTAACAATCGACTCTTGATAACATTTAAATAAATGTAAATTTATTCATAATTTAATAATAATATTAAAAAATATTCTAGTCACAATGAGAGGCTTCTTTTAAAGCAACATAATTGGGGACACTTTTACGTATTTCCTCTACATAGTAGCCCTATGTCGAGGGATTTTATTTTTCTGCACATCCCATGCATATTTCCATTATATGTGCATTTTGTCAAAACTTTTAACAATTTTTTATATAATAATATATATACATATTAAAAATGTAAATACGATTATGAAAATTAAACTTGACAAAATAAAACAAAACACATTAAATAGAACAATTCAGTAATACAATTAAATAACCGATAAAAAATTACATAATATTAATTTTATATTATCTTTTCCTCTCTCAGCTTAAGAATATCATAGACTATTGCTTTTAATAAATTTAGGTCTTTTTGAAAATAAAATATCGGGTTTCTAGGCCATGCGGGAATATGTGTCTTTAACTGTCTTCGTATGTCTTGAGTCAGTCTACATTCATAAATCAGGTGGGTGAATGTCTGTTTAGTGTAACTGTCGCATTTACAAGTATTTGAGTCAGTAAGTTTGAATCTGTATATGTAAGAGTTTGCATTTCCTTGTCCAGTCAGTATTTGTGTTATATAAAATGTATGTTGGGATAGTGAGATATTGGTTTTTAAAACAGGGATATATAATTTTAGATGTAATCCTTTATCTGTCTGGGGACACTTATGACTAATTAAACTACGTTACAAAGAAGTAGGTGTTAAATTGTAGTTACTCTGTGCGCAGACCGGACCGTGCGTGTTTACTGTGCTGAGAATATTAGCGTGGTTTCACCCATCAACCAGGTTCTCCACAACAGGATGTCTGAGAGTTGACTGTTATAAGCGATTACCCCCTTATAAATAGCGCCACCAGTCCATAGTGGACTTCATACCGACTCATTAAATATGCTCGAAAAGGCTTTTAAACGTTATTTAATTATCTTAATTCATCTCGAATATTGTCCATTGTATCGTCTTCAAGAGACGTGCATATTGTTATAAAAATATTATGACAACCACCAAAATACCAGACCAAGTGGTGAGTTGCAAGCCAAATTTTAGACTGTTATTAAAGAATAGTGAAAATTAAATTGAGACATTGTACCAGAATTGTCCAAAACAATTTAACTTAAATTTGATTTGTAAGAAAATACTGTTAATAAATCGAATTCTGTTTAGAATAGCAAACTGATTTTAATAGTCATTCATGTTGGGTTATTGAAAACATTTCGTCACCTTTTCTAAATACGTTTTAATTTCAAATTTATAAGGACCATCTCTACTACTAAAAGCCAACTGACTAGTACATCCGAACGTGTATATTATTATAAAAATATTATGACGTTAACTTCAAAAATGCCAGACCAAAGCGGGCCCTAACCGAAAATTGGATAAATCTCTATTTTACTGGTACAAAATTCTACACATCTATTATATTCTAACTGAGATTTGTGCTGGCATTAAATATAAAACATAAGCTTATTTATGACTGGCACATGCATTGCAATCCCAGAATCTTTACAATCCTCAGTTAATACCCCAATACATATCGATTTTACATCCAAGTTTTCATATGTATTAAAATGTTCCGTATAACTTGAGGCGGTAACAAATTATAATCTCTGACATAGGTTTATTTGGAAACACTGATGGGAGTGGGAAGCACTACAGGAGGCGGAAGGCTAGAACAGTATTTTCCGACCAGCAACTGACTGGACTGGAGAAGAGGTTTGAAGCACAGAGATACCTGTCAACGCCTGAAAGAGTAGAGCTAGCACACGCCCTTCACCTTTCTGAAACGCAGGTAACTAACTGTAACTTTTTTTATTGTCGTTCCTAAGGTCTAGTCCTAATTTTAACCATTGAAAGTATTTAATTTTTTCCGTAATTTTATTAGTCTTTATAGTTTTTAATTATCTAGTTTCCTTAAAAGATATTTTTGTTTTGTTTTTGAATTTAATGTTTCGTTTTTGTTTATTGTTTTTATTTGTTGATTCGTGTTTTTTTGTCTATTGTGGCGTTTTGTTATTTGGTTGGGTTCTTAGTTTGTTCTGTTCTAATTGTATTGTTTATTTTTTTCTTATTACTGTTTTCATTTTTGTATTTTGTTTATATTCATTCTTTTTTTTATGAGCAATATCGCCTCGCAGCGAACGCTCCACAATAAATAAATAATAAGGTCAAGTCAATTTTGTAATCATTTTTCTTATAAAAAATTGCTAACACTTTTACTGATTAATCTTTCGTTAATCTATCATATATTGTGTTTCTGGTAGGTATAAACTATCTGTAAAGCAGAGTTTTGAAAACCCGTAGGGTAAGAATGAGGGACAAAAACAAGAAGATATTAATAATACCGTTAATAATAATAATAATTCGCTGAGGGTGTGACCTATATGATTCCGAAAAAGGAAGGTCACTTAGAACCTAAAGATTACAGGTCCATTACTTGCTTAAATGGAATCTATAAACTATTTACATCTATAATTAGTGCTAAAATAAATAGCCATCTTGTTTCCAACGGGCTTCTTGCACCAGAGCAGCTAGGTTGTAAAAGTGGTGCTAAGGGATGTAAAGAGTTATTAGTTATAGATTCATTTATAGCGTCTCAGGTCTCCAAAAAACAGCGGAATATTTCTATAGCATGGATTGACTACAAGAAATCGTATGACTCAGTACCTCATAGTTGGCTAATTGAAGTTTTAAAAGTTTATAAAATTGCTCCAAGTGTAACCAATTTATTGTCACGTTTAATGGCAACATGGAAAACTTCGCTTAACATTGGAAAGGGGAAGACAAAATTCCAGAGCGAGACAATTAAAATAAAAAGAGGTATTTACCAAGGTGACAGTCTCAGCCCCTTGTGGTTTTGCTTAGCTATGAATCCCATGAGCCAAAAAATTCGAGACAGTGAATACGGTTACGAAATTTCTATAGGCAAAAATGAAACTAAAGTAAGTCATAGCCTTTATATGGATGACCTGAAGTTATATGTAAAGACACCTACCCAGTTGCAAAGCATGATAGGCATAATAACGAATTATAGTGATTCTGTTGGTGTATCTTTTGGGTTAGATAAATGTGCTGTCTTGCATATTTCAGGAGGTCAGAAAATGACTACAGATAATATAACAGTTTCTGATGAAACCTATATTCACGAACTATAAAGAACTGAACCATACAAATATCTTGGTTTTCAACAGCACCTGAAAATAGCGAAAAAGGATGTAAAAGACCTATTAAAAAATTAATTTATTACGCGCTTGCGACTTATTTTTAACAGCTATCTTTCAAGCCGATATAAAATAAAAACAGTTAATACATGGGCGATATCATCTCTTATCTATAGTTTTGGCATAATAAAATGCGGTCTGACACTACTCTTGATGAGTTGGATAGACTCATAAGAACGGAGATGACAAAAGCCAGAATGAACCATCCGATTTCATCTATGGCCAGGCTATATTTATCAAGGAAACAAGGAGGACGAGGCCTCCTCAACATCCGATATTTATGTCGGTCTCAGGAAGTTAACCTGAGACATTACATAAGATCGAATGATAGCCACGTCTTCAATGAAATAGTTAAACTTGATGATGGATTTACGGCCTTGAACTTGAAATGTAGGAACAATCCTGAAGTTAAAGATGAATCCCATTTTCTTTCAGAATGGCGAAGTAAGGAACTTCATGGCCGTTACTACAGTCGCCTTTATGACTCGGAGGCCTTTATGGCTCTAGCAGATAAATTCGGCATGGTAGACAGAAAGGTCGCTTATTATCGCTATATTCCTCAAAAATTACTGGAAAAAGATAATATCAACTTTTAATATAAAGATGTATTGGGACGAAGCGATGATAACTGACCATACTGTGCAACATAACCAACCGGATATTCTCATTATTGACAAGATCAATAAGACTGCTGATATTATTGACATCGCAGTACCCAATGACGAGAATATTCGAAAATCCCATGCCGAAAAATTAAGAAAATATCAAGAATTGACTATCGAGCTCAAAGAGGTATACAAACTGAAATCTGCCATAGGTACGCCTGTTATAGTAAGTTCAAATGGACTCGTGCCAAAAATAACGATAGCAGGCACCAAGAACTTGAATCTGCCAACCACAATTATAAAAGAAGCACAGCAAGGGGTACTTCTTGATACTGCCAGAATCGTGCGAAAATTTTTAAATTCCCCTTAACATCTCACAATCACAAACTCCATATCGGTTGGATTTTCCTCCAATATGGATTTTACTCCAGTTTTCACTGAGTATAAACCTCCCCCATAATAATAAATATATATATATTTAAAAATAAAGTAAATTTTATTTTCCTTTTCCCTATTTAAAAATTTAGCATTACAAAAGGAATTTACAGAATCCTGGTTAGCCCAGGATCAAAAAGTGGCCACTTCTTTCATACTCGTACTTCATATTTCTGGATTAAAAATGAAATAATAAATACTTACATAAAAAGGAAAACAAAAAATGTAATAGAAATTTACAAAATACAGGGTGGAGCAGAGGAAACACATGTTTTTTAAGCACTAGTACGTGGCAACGAGGGGGGGGGTATTGACCTTGAATGAATGTTGGCAGACTGCACATTCAATGCAGTTTCAGTCGCTATGGAGCGTAGTGCATCGTGTGTTCGTTGTCGAGCAGTACTTTAGAAACAATGATATGGTGATGATTACTGGCCCACTTGCTCACCCGATTTGTCGATGTGCGACTTCTTTTTGTGGGGATATTTAAAATCAAAAGTCTGCAGGAACAAGCTTCGCACAATCGTTGACCTGAAGAGTTCCATTCCTCAGGAAATTGAAGCCGTGGCGAATGAAATGTCGGAGCCATACTTAACTTTTGGGAGAGGATCCAAATTTGTATCCAGCAAGAAGGACGTCATCTCCAAGACATTATTTTTCGAACCGGCGAACGAAAAGTATGTATATTTCAAAGCTGCATTAAAAAATCTATCACTTAATGCTTATTTTTATCAAACCGTGTCCCAGTCATTCAATAGTAAAAAACGTGCGCTTTTTCTTACGTTGTTCCTCTGGTCCACCCTGTATTATAATATACAGTTCTATAAATAATCATATTTATGAATATATAAATAATATAAATTTTTAAATATTGAATAAATTATAAAATATTAAAAATACAGTATAAAAAGAGTTCATTCTGGTTTAATGTATTTAATAGTCTCTCATAATGCCTCTCCTAATGTTATTAGTCGCGGAGGGTGGAGAGTAGCTGAGGAACGATGAGGTCATCAGGACTAATTAAAATTTCCATTTACTTCGCAAGGGTTGTTTGTGAAATGAGAAACCACTTACTCTTAAAGCATCGATGTAATAAAATTTCAAAATATCTTGTTGACATTCACGAATTGTTAATGCATTGAATTTTTTTTAGGTTAAAACCTGGTTTCAAAACAGGAGAATGAAGCATAAAAAACAGATGAGGAAACTTCACGATACTAACCAGAGGCCTTTACAAAATAAAACTGTATCCCACGATGAAGAAGACCTCGTAGCTAAAAATGGTGAGTTCTATGACAAATTTTAGACTGTTATAAAAGAATAGTAAAAATTAAATTAAGACATTGTACAAGAATATTCCGAGACGTAAGTTTGATTCGGAAAAAAATAATATTAATAAATCCATACTACGGTTTAGAATAGTAAACTGATTTTAAATAGTCATTCACGATGGGGTATAGCAAACATTTCGTCACCAATAAACATTTTTGTGTCAAGACCGCAAAATCTGACTTCGTGACTCTCACTCTACCTATTTGCATCGTAAAGGTATCTTGAAAACAATTTTCGGTATTTCAGATTTTAATAAGACGTTTCATGATATGTTCGCTTATTGGTGACATTCGATGAAAGTGGGGGTTTACCGAATGCTAAATGTTTCGAAAATCTCGTCATGAGTCAGACCTCAATAGCTGATTTCCCTTAAGGGAAATCTGCTAAAATTAAAGAAATGCCAATATCTCGGTTAATATTCGAGATAGAGAAAAAAAAATTATATAAAAAAGATTTATCAAAAATTAAGTTTGCAATACGACTGGTTATACACGTTTTCAATCTTGCGTATAATAACGGAGATATTTTGAATTTTCAAAATTCCCCCCTCTTAAAACCCCTCAAATATCAAACGCCTGCTCCCTCGGTCCGCTTTCAGTCGTTAACGAACTTAATCTTTAGTTTTACTTGAAACGGCTATATATCGAGTGGTTACAATCCAACACACACACACACACACACACACACACACACACACACACACACACACACACACACACACACACACATATATATACACACACACGGACAATTTTTAATGAACCACATTTACTTACGTCATCTCCAAGGTTGGACCAAGGGACATTTGAGGAAATTTTTCGAAAATCGTGTAATGAGTACAGCCCCAATATCTGATTTCTCTTAAGGAACATCAGAAATCTTTTAAAATCTGATTCCTCATTAGCCCATGTCGGGTTCGCCTTGACACGAAAAAAAAAGGTTTATAGAAATATTTCTACCCCTGTTAAGAGATTGGTTCTTAAATCGGCTGATAGTAAGACAGGTATACATTGCAACTTTGTCATTAGTTTTAGAGTGATCAGAAACTAAGAAAAAAAGAGATTACTAAATTAAAATGGAATTCCGTGCAGACCTTAGATTTTTTTAACCTATTAAAAGAATTATATAATTTGAAATAAGCTCAGTGAATTTTATAAGGTCCTTATTTTACTTAGAGATTCATTTATCAAGGCTTAGGCCTGTTAAAATACAATTTTTTTAGCTGATTTCCCTTAAGGGAGTGTATATATATATATATATATATATATATATATATATCTGATACCGCTCTAGCGGTCGCAATTTTTGTCTTATCGTTACCAAACTCGATATATAAGTGTTTTACGTAATAATTAAGTTCGTTAATGGCTGAAATCGGAACAGGGGGAGGGGGTTTAGAGGGGGAGAATTTCGAAAATTCTTAATATCTCCGTTATTATGTGTCGGATCAAAAAAGTGTATAGAACCATTCTTATTGCAAATGTATTGTTCTATAATTGTTGTGATATACATTTATTCACTATCTTGAATATTAACCGAGATATTTGCATTTTCCAGTTATCAGCCTTCAGCAAACCCATTATTCGAAGCTTAAATACCAAAGATTATATTCAAGAGACTTTTGTGATACGAGATATGTCCTGGTGAGCCCCCCCCCCCGTCATAATGTTTTGGACTAAAAATTGATTGATTGGTATATAACAATTATTTTGACTCATTATTAATTACAGTACTAGATATAGCAAATTTTTCTCAATAAAATTAATATGTTATATTCTGAAATATTTCAGTAATTTTTTTTCTTTCCGGCGTAAGTCGGGCAGATCTGATTGTTTACATTTCTAACGCTTCCTGTCGGCAGGTTATTGAAATTGGCTGAAACATTTCTTATTTCCGTTTGTGTTTATTCACTTAATATTCACGGTGGTGTTGTGTTAGCAGTATGTAGATTTATCTATTACTAAACTTCACGAGGGAAATCTGCTTACTTTACGCAGTCCCTGCGTGACGGACTTTTTAGTTTTCGGCTTTCAGCACTTTATTTGCAAAATCTTAAATACCAAATATTGTTATCATTGAACTAATAATTGCAAATACGGAACGCACGTGGGAAATCTGCTTAGTTAACGCAGCTCCTGCGTGACGGACTTTTTATTTTAACAAATCGTCACATCTTATAATAACATTTTATTTTATGTTGACTAATATGTCTTATTCAATTATGTTATCAACATGCAATTGAACTTAATAGAATTAATGTAATTTCAGACCGTTCGCGGCCAATGGACTTCTCATTGAGCAGCAACTGCCTCATCCCTGTGAATCACAACTACGATGCATCGAGCGACGACTCGGACCAGGATATCGACATAGTGGGCGACCAAAGGCCCCCCAAAGCGTGGCCATAACCAGCCGGCCCGCTCTTCATATCCTCCCCTACATCTACAACTCCATCACGTTTGTTTTTATCATCAGCTGCCACGACTGACTAGTTGTATGGAATCGTTGTAAATGTTTTATTAAATAAGTAAAACTTATGTGATACTAATGAATTCACAAGTTTGGTGCCATAGTTATGTAGATGCACCAAGGTTGTAATAATTGTCTTAAGTAATGTCAAATAACGCAGGCCGATGTTTTTGAGACTTGAGACCAGGCAATACTATTAGAGATGATTTTTGGCCAGGAGAATCCGAATTTGCCACAGATTGTTCCATCACATTGATCGATAGATCACTTTGTTAAGATTAAAAACATATCTGTTTTTTTTATCCATCCGGTTACATTTCAATGCAAACTAAATTTTTATCACAAAATCCCTTGCAATTTTTAAAAATATGATATGACTTTCTACAATTATCTTTTCTTTTTCAAATGCACCTTTTCACATACGTTGGTTCCCCAACTAGCACTCTTAAAACCGCGAAAAGACTTTCGATTTCGTATAGCTGGTGAAAATTTGCTCGGGGAGAAGATGCCTTGTTCGTTAAGCTGACAGCGAGGACACTATAGATTTTATCACTTTTCCTTTTACTATATACGAAATACCAACCATGGAATGTTTTTTTTTTATTTATTTATTAAGGGGGCTCAGGTTAGCCATGAGAGCTAAAGCGTTGGCTTTAATCTCTTGGCTTGGTAAACCTAGAGTGGTGAGTTTGATTCCCGCCTGGGCAAATAGGAATTTATATAGTGGTGAACTCGTTAAATAAAATTCTTAGTCCTAGTTCTTGCTAGAAAAGGGTGGTCACCTGTAGATAACCCGTTCAATTAGCCATAGTTGCATAAAGTGAACGTTAATAAATAAATAAAAATATTTATTAACGTCCACTTTATGCAACTGCGGCTAATTGTGACGGGTTATCTACAGGTGAACACCCTTTTCAAGCCAGGGTGGGACTAAGGATTTTATTTGCCCAGGCGGGAATCGACCTCGCCACTCTAGGTTTACCTAGTGAGATTAAAGCAAACACTTTAACTCACATGTCTAACCTGAGCCCATGGAATGTTTTTAGTTCGACGTTTATTGATGCTGTGTTACTTGAATTCATAAAACCACACCTAATGTTGTCTGGAGGTTTATCGGTTTTGAGGTTGTGGATTTAGTTAAGGTCACGATGTAATAAAAACTCCAAAATCATAAACTTTCAGGGCAAATGTTTCCGATAATACCAAAATTGGAACCCAATAAATATAGTTTGAAGGGATAACGGTAATCTTTTCAGATATCCAAACAAATCCAGTAAAAAAAAAGTCAATTACTAACAAAATATAATCCCAATAATAGAGAAAACCTGAGTATTTTTGAACCTTTAAATTAGAATATTTCAGGAACCTATTGTGATGGAGTAAATCTGAGGTCACGTTTGGATCCAACACACTAAACACTTTGAAAAGTATAGTCTGATCTCGGGATCTAGAGTTCCGTCAAATTTTGTAGGCCTGATTAAAATTAATGAATGAAATAAGTAAAACGTTTTAATACTAAAAAAAAAAAGATTTGTTTTATATTTATACGTAGTGTAGTACTGAATCAGACTTGACTAAAGCTTTATGACAATGCAAAGCCCCCTTGAAATAGAGACCTCTCTATAGAGTCAACCTCATCTGCTAAATTGAAAAGACAAATTTTTTACGGTTATTTTCTATGTCAGTGATTAAGATAACTGTAATTGACTAAAATTATGTTCAAGTAAATGTGAGGCTTTTGATAGCAATTCAACTTTATTTGCTGTCAAATCGAGAATACGGCAATCTCCAAAATCAAATTTCGTATGGAAACACAATGTACTGCAGCGTATAAAATATACTACAAAATATGCAAAGTACAGTAAATAATTAAATGTTTTGTTTTACTAGAAATCATATAGAAAAAAAATATTTTGAAGTAAAGCTTCCGATAATAACATAAACGCACCACAAGTTATTAAAAATAATTCTTATTTTATTTCGTTTATGTTAATTATTTTATACGTGACAATCTTAACAAATTATTGCAGTCCCTTATTATTTTTTTTGGTTTAGTTCAGGTCTCAGATAGTAGGAGTATATTTTAGATATCATTGCATTAATATACAAATTGTTTTTAGAAAACAAATTTATTTTTGTTTCTAGAACATGCAAATCTTTATAACTTCAAGTTTTATAAAAATAGAGTTTTAGCTGGTATGCCTATTTTGATTACAAATAACCTTAGACTTCGTTACCATACATTTATTATATTACATAAATACGGCCAAACGGTTGTTATTCCACTCACTAAATGATATAAAAAGAGTGATGGATGCTGTAGTACTCTGAACATATATGTATACAATTCAATGTAAAAAAAAAATACGTTTAAGAATATTTTGTAATCATATATGACTAAGGAAATCATTAAGCACAATAATATTTTATGTAGATGTTGAGAATATGTAAATAGTTGTAAATAAATACTGGATTAAATATAGATATATTAAAATTTATAGACTGTTTTTATAATTTATAAACAACTTATCCAATCCAATGTGGTAAAATATATAACTAGTAAAGAACACTTATAACGTCTGTTATAATTATAGCAGTTTTCCCTTTAGGAAATCAGCTATTGAGGCTGCGGTACTCACCGCGTACTCATTGCGTGAATTTCTAAAAATGTCTTCAAATATACATTGGTAAGGTCAATAAACATTTTTTCACCATACTACGATGTAATCACCTGTGTTACACACCTAATTTGCGGTCCTAAAGCTATACTTCGCCGCCCTAGGGCCAAAAATGAATATTTCGCCCTAGGGCCGCAAAATCAGCTGTTTATTATTTTAATTCATTCATTTCATTAGATACATTATATTAGTTTGTTTTGCTCGTATTATTCTTTAATTATTTAGTACTTATGGCTAATAATATATCAGAATCTATAAATAGAAGAGCAAAAGAAATCATGGCAGATTTGTTACCAGCAAAATCAAAAGATAGGTATGACGAAGAGTATACAAAGTTTTTGAACTGGTTAAAAATGGAAAATGTAAAACCTGGAGATGTGAATGATGAAGTTTTACTCGTATATCTCTCGGTCCTATCAAAGCAAAACAAGCCCAGTACTTTATGGAGATGATGGAGATTATCCATGATAAAAAGTTGTTTAAAAGTAAAAGAAAATATTCAACTCACCCAATTTCCAAACAGTATTGCTTTTTTGAAACGGCAATCGGTTGGTTATCAGCCAAAAAAAATCAAATGTGTTAAGTGCCACTGAAGTAACCCAATTTATGTTAAATGCTCCTGATAATGAATGGTTGCTAAACAAAGTAATTTTAGTTTTCGGAGTGTTTGGTGCATGCCGAAGAGACAATCTAACAAATTTGAAAGTAAGTGATGTTAAAGATAATGGACACTTTTTTACTGTTTTCCTTAACGATGGTAAAACACACTCAAGACGAAGTTTGTATTAAATGAAACACACATATGTTCATCTCTCTTTATTAACTTACATAATAACATAACGTAAAACAATCCATACATTAAACATTCATCATGTCCCCATAACCACAAGATAACCTTCTAACAAAGAGGTACACTTAACCAAAATAAAATCTTGTTTTTGATTAATGTTATATCGTATTAATATTTATTGTAGTATGGTGAAAAATAGCGTTCGTGCCTCGGGCCAAAGTGCTTTTGCCGGCCATCGAACTTTTCATGTCCTCGACTACGTCTCGGTCAAAAAATATCTCGGGCCGGCAAACGCCCACTTTCGGCCCTTGGTACGAAATATACTATTAGAGCATATATATATTTTTAGAGCATAACAAACAAAATAAGCTGCCCTCTTTCTGAGGGTACCTGTATGGTCAGCCTCCTAATCTGCCAATTTCTGGTAATAATGTTTTTTTTGTTGTTTTTTTTAAATTTTGTTTAAATTGTATACGAAAAGTTGGAATACATTGAATATTCAGTTAATCTATTAGTTAATAGTGGATGTTTGGGGTATCTCTCCATGAGTACATTTTATTATTATATATTTATTTATGGACATCACATCAATGATGATTTGCCTCCAAAAATTGCACAAAGTCAAAAAATAAAATCAAAATAAATAATAAGAAATAACAAAAGTAAAATAAATAAACATTTTATAAATGAACACAGTACTAAATTCAAATAATTACAAAAACAATTGGTGATGAGCATAGTTTTTGAATGATTAATAGCAATTAGTAGTTGGTGCACGATCAACAGTTATTATTAATAGTTTGTTAATGTAATGATGGTTGAAAATGGTACTTTTACTAATGGTTGTCCTAATGTCTTCCTTGAGGGTAGCTGTTGTATATATAAACATAAGCACACACACACACACACACACACACACACACACACACACACACATATATATATATATATATATATACACACACATATACATCAATGATTACAGCCTCATTAGCTAATTGCATCTAAGGAAAATCTGTTAAAATCCCCTATTCCACCAGGTTCGATTCATCTTTACATGATATCGATCTTAATAAGGACCAAATAAAAATTCGGATAGGTAGAATATAAACATAGCACTCCTTTCATTAACTGACTGGAGACACCCTTAGAATGTTAGTTTCTAGTAATGGTTGGCCCCAAATTAAGAATTTGGTCTCCTTCTTCGATAAAACTGCTCCTGTTGACGGTCTTTCGGATGATTATGTTACGGGTAACACCATTCTTGGCCAAGTACTATGGACCTAGGTGAAGGACTTGCATTACCGGCTATATCCTCATTGGATTTTCACCTACTCGGTCTGATATTCCTCCGTGAAATAAACTATTCAAAAATATTATGGGATGATTTATAATCATACCGTCTGCACACAACGTGGGTTTTCCCTGGAAAGTCAGCTTTACAAAACATTTGACTAACAGGCAAAGAGAAGGATGAGTAATACTCTCTTGTGTGAAACACAAATATGTACACAGATATGTACAAAAGGTATGTATATGTTTTTATACGCCAACATATGCTGACATACATCTACTCGTACTTTCTGAACACTGTCAAGAGTACACCAATTTTATTATTATCATGTCTATAGTAATATCACTCTAAAATCCAAAGGGACTACCATTCTATCGAAGGATATTTTCTCGCCGGAAGATCTGACGTAAACGAAATTGGACTACCCTTGTATAATCACCAAACATTGAATATTATTTTTGATTGCAAGCAGTGGTTATGCCGTATTATTTAATTATAATTTCCTGGAAAGACTAATAAAATGTCTTAAAACTGATAGAAGTAGTTTATTTAATAGAGACGGTAAAGAATGTTAGGAGTAAATATTTAAATTTGCAATTTAACTTGTATTATGAAGTACATCCATAGGGCAATATAAAATGATCTCTTCTTTCCAATCTTTAGATAGTGGATTATATCCTTCAATATGATTTCCAAACCTTGTGAAACTAAAGACAGAGGATGAGATGGGTGTGGTATTTTAGCGGAGTTCACTTAAGGGAAATCACCTACCTATTGAGGTTATAATAATGACGAAATTTTCGAAAAATATCTTCAAATGTCCATCGATCCTGCCCAGGAAATGACGAAAATGAATTCCGTTCAAGACTACGTGTGTGTGTGTGTGTATATATATATATATATATATATATATATATATATATATATATATATATATAACACATAGTTAAGGTACTCGGCGTTGCTCGAAAAATCGTTGGTAATTATTTCTTAGTTATAAAGGATGGTATTTTTATTTCAGGGCTTCGATGTGTACAATTATATTTCCCGTCTCAGCATATTGTTTTGCCAAAGCGCCAGGAGACTGTAGGGAACTTATAGATTTCTTTAGTTTTGAAGAATATGGAAAGGGGTTCCTAATCAATCCCTCTCCACTGTTTGACACACCATGAATAAATAATACAAATCATAATCATGGATAGTAATTATTATAATTAAACATCATCTATAATCTAGATATTTGCTAATATAATAATATTTGCTCAAAATAATCCGAGTACACATTAATTAAGCATAGTTATACACATAACATTATATACGTAGTAAATGTGAATAGAAAGTAATTTCAACAACGCCAATATTTCATAGGAAAGTTAACCCAATTTCCCTTTTCGCTTGAGGGGTATCAAAATTGTTTTACATAAATTATTTATTCAAAATATTAAACAACTCCAATGTTTAATAATTTATATACTTAGAAAGAATAAATAACAGTGGTAGTGTAAAAATAATTTCTTTATATAATAAACCAGGTAAGGGGAAGAGATCGTGTCCTCCCTGCAACTTGAATTACATTTTGAACAATCATATGTTTTAACGCATAATGTCTTTTGAAATAATATGACATTATCAGGTAACGTATAATAGTAATAGAGAGTATACAGTTATTTCAATATCGTCAACATATGACAGGAAATAAGATAGTAAATGCCAGAATTTGGTTACCCACAACTTCGGCTATCACATTTACAAATCCAGCATGACTTAATTGAATTAATATATGACAAAATATTAAATAATTAGAATGTTCTAATAGTTTACATTTCTATTAAAAATAATTAGCAATGCTATTTTCTATTAAAAATAAATAAAAATGGTACTTTATATTAAAAATAAATAACAATGTTATTTTCTAGTGCAAATAAATAACAAATGAGATAGAGAGGGGGTGGAGACTTACAACCTTCTCACTAATCTGAATCATAGCTCGAACTATTGCATAAGTCTAAAGACATAACATCATTTCTCAAATGACTTTATCAAATAAACTATAATGTGTACATATCAATTGTTTTATGCAGAATTAAAATAATTTAACAACTCGGCGTAAAGCAACAAGCTGAAAGAAAAAGGACAGGAAACTCATTTTCATAATTTTAAATTTTTTAACAGTCTTACAATCTACTTCGTTTGTAAAAATATTAATTCAGTCTAAAATCCCATCCGGCTTTCATTATATACAAATATTAAATCCTTCAATATAATTCAATTAGAAAAGAAAATTTCGGAAAGTCATTCATTTATGAGCATAAATTGTTTATTGACAATTATTTGGTCAAATAGGAATGTAACAGAAGTTGCTCTAAATGACAAAATATTCAAATTATGTTAGGCACTTCTTTTGCAGAAAAACCAGCAGGAATATTGGGATGTTTCCACTCCCACACACCTATTTGTCTCTAGAAATATTAATATAGCTTATAGTCGTTGAGGAGTTATAATGCTATCTCACATGCCGAGTTTTGTTTAGTTCGGTTCAGTCGTTTGTACCCAATAAAATTGATGACTCCTGCTATTGTTTTAGTGTATATCTTGTTTATACTGCGTTATATCGCAAAAGTGGCATAGCAAAAGTTACTCTAATTAAGGCAATTTTTATAAGACACATATTTGTAGAAATAGCATATATGGAACGAAGTATGGTGATTTTTTCATTTCATGCTCTACAATCCCCACTCCAGTTCACCCCTTGAAATGTTAATATAGATTTTAACTATGGAGGAGTTAATGCTATTTCACATATAGATTTTCATTAAATTCGGATTCGTCATTTGTGTCCAATACAATTGTTGACTTCCGCTATACTTATTAGCGTATATATCGTTTATACTTCGTTCTACGATAAAACTTTATATAAGAAACGATACTTTTAATACCAAAATAATCAACTTTTGTTTTGTACACGTTTGCCGAGAAACCAATAGAAAACGAAATATCGATATTTTGGTATTTCTTAAGGGAAATCAGTTATTCAGGTTGCACTCATGACACGATTTTTGATACATTTCCTCAAATATCCATCGGTCCTACCCAGTAGATGACGAAAATGTGTTCCGTTCATAATCATATGTACCTATATATATTTATATATATATATATATATATATATATATTTATATATATATACATACTTGTCTGTTACCGCTCTTGCCAAACTCGATAAATAAGCGCTTCAAGATACAGATTAGTTCGTTATTGGCTGAAATTGGACCAGCAGGAGGGAGAGGGGCTGAGGAAAGAATTTTCGAAACTCTCCGTTATTATTAGTCGGTTCGAAAAATACTACAGAGCCAATGTTATTGCAAATTTACTATCCTATAAATGTTGCTATATGTCTTCAATATTGACACAGAGTTTTGCGATTTTTAATTTTCAGCCTTCAGTAGATATGTCATGACCATTTGAACCCAACTTCTGTCAGTAAAGTATAAATGACGCATACTGAGAATATTGATTCCCTTCATAAATCTACCAATACATTCTCAATTCCATTAAACCATTCTCATGAAATACAAGGAAATTCTATTAGATGACAAAAAGTAGAAAGGGAGATATAAAAAGTTATAAATTTAAACATCGAATCATGATTAAAAAAAAGTCTAAATAGAATTTGTTCTTTATATATATGAGAAAACAAATATTAACGGCGATATAGACGCCTGTGATTTCCAAGTATAAAACAACGCATGTTAACAATGATCATTCCCTTAATTTTTGTTTTTTTTAAATATCCTTTATTGAGTTATTACAAAACATTTCCAAAATAATTCAGTGTTCCTTCCGGCCACTACAATAATACAAAAGAAGACTGCAATTTGCAAACTAGCGAATAATACAATTATATGAAAAATCTACACATTTAAGTGACCTTATTAGCTAATAATATTAAAAAATATAGATTGTTTTATATCGTCACATGTCAAAGTATAAATCTTATTTCAGGTATAATAGGGATTAAGATAAGGGAGTTTACATGCCTTTAGTCTACACTACTAAGCCTTAATTCAATCTGCTTCTTCTGTTAGAGTAAAATGTGCTTAGTTCGTTTTTGGCCAGCTTACAGTTATATGTCTTTATCATGGGTAAGTTAGAAATTTGACGTAATTTTCTTATTCTTATATGATTGGGGAGATTATAAACAATTCTCAGGCATTTGTTTTGAAATGTTTGTAGCTTTCTTAAATTATAAATACATAGCTCAGCATATGTTAACACTGATCTAATGCAGGCTTTTTATGACATTAGTTTATTCTCCGAGCTTTAAACGATTTAAGTTTCGATTTACGATTAAAGTAAGAGTAAACATGGCAAATCACTTTGTTAGCTTTATCACACGTTTTATTCAAATATTCTGTAAATGTTAATCCTTATTCCAATATGTATTCGAAATATTTAATACATTTCGGCCATTTTATAGGATAATTGACAATGTTTGATTGGTCTGGAATTTTCAGTCTGCTTTTAATAAAAATTATAACTTGGGTTTGATCTTCCACTTCTTAAAAAAATTGGTTAATTTGTTTGTTGAACCTATTATGGAATCTATTTATTATTGTATTAAATCTATTGGAGGACGTGTATGTGCTCGTATCGTCGGCGAAAAGGGATAAAATAGTGTTCCGTTAATTCTATTGAGGTCTTTGAATAGACTAATAAATTCAATTTGGCTACATTGTGGTGAATTTATATAGAATGAAACTATCCCGAGCCCGCAGTCACACAACATTTCTGATGCCTTACATCGACTTTTAGCAGATTTCCCTTAAGGGAAATCAGCTATTGAGGTTGTACTCATGACGGAATTTTCGACATTTTTCTTCAAATGTCCATCGATCCTACCTAGTACATGGCGAAAATGAGGTCCGTTCAAAACTGTATATATATATATATATATATATATATATATATATATATATATTTGTCTGTTACCGCTCTAGCGGTCGCAATTTTTGTTTGATCCTTACCAAACTTCATATTTAAGCGTTTTATGTAAAAAGAAAGATCAAGTTTGTTAACGGCTGAAATCGGATCAGTGGGAGGGGGGGTTTAGAGGGGAAGATTTTCGAAAATTCGAAATATCTCCGTTACTATACGTCGGATCAAAAAATTGTATAGAACCAATCTTATTGCAAATTAAATTTACTATAAATATTGTTCTATACATTAATTCTCCATCTTGAATATTAACCGAGATATTGGCATTTGTATTCTGCGTGTGGTCACCAGTAGGCTATGTTCGAAGTTTCCGACGAGAGCTCTGGCGGCCGTTTCCATAACTATCGTCACTCGTGAATAGGTTTAGAGGTTAGGTTAACTGCTTTTTGGGCTAGAAACTACTGGGTTATTACGCCCTAAATAATGTTTTTTAGGTTTAGAGGTTTTTTACTACTACAGTTGTTATTAGGCAGATTTCTCTATTGTAAAACTTCACGTGGGAAATCTGCTTAGTTTACGCAGCCCCTGCGTCACGGACTTTCTCTATTATTAATTTACAACTACAGTAACATTGTACTTAAAAGGATGGATATTTTATAATGCTCGTCTAGTGATGGTTTATTTATTATTTATTAACGTCCACTTTTTGCAACAGAGGCTAATTGGGACGGGTTTTCTACAGGTTACCACCCTTTTCTAGCCAGGGTGGGACTAAGGATTTTATTTCATGAATTTCGTCACTAAATAAATTCCTAATGCCCAGGCGGGAATCGAACTCGCCGCTCTAGGTTTACCACGTGAGATTAAAGCTAATGCTTTAACTCACATGGCTAACCTGAGCCGTGTCTAGTGATTGGACTATTGAGTAATTCAAAATTTATTATTCCTCCAAAAATATTAGTGTTGTAGGTATTAGTGGAGTATTAGTGCAGAGACTTTTGAAATACTTTATCAGAACGAAAATATTGAGAGCATTCTGAGTAATGATCTACAAAACCGAATCGAAACAATGCTAAAAAAAAGTATAGTAATTTGAGACCTCCATTTGATATAATGTGTATAAAATAAAATATTATGTTTCTATCCGCGGATTATTAATCGTTAGTTGGTCTTAAGGATAAAATAATCTGGTTGTGGTTGGGTTACCGTTCATAAGTGAAATCTGGGCTCTAGTTCTATATCGGCTCTGGGGTTTATGGTGTTAGACCCTTCGCTGGGGGGCTTAAACTTATCACGAGCCAAATCATTAAGTAAGGAGATTATCCCTTGGCAAATTGGCCAGTCGCTGGCCTCCGCTTACTTCATCCCCCAGCTAAATTGGAGCAATTTTTCTCCAATCATCCCCCATTAAGGGTTTGGGGAAGCAACATAGCTGGTTTTACATTGTTTACTCTCCAACTATCTCTTCTCAAACTTGATTGTGTGGGTCTCTTAATCATCTTCTCTCCCCTTATATGTATTGATTATAGGAGGGATTTCAGCCTGGCCTGACTTTCCGTTTTGGCTTGGGGGGGGGGGGCGATGCTACGAAAAACACCAAAAGAATGTAATTCATATTATGTATAATAATGATATGAATATCTATTTTCAATCAAACTACTGTATTTTGTGTAAAAGATTTAGCGTATCAAAATAGCTATTATAAAATGGACGAAAAATATAGTAGGGAGGCACAAGTTGATCTAGAGGTACATCATTCGATTCTACATAAATTTAATCTTTCATATAGTTCTTAGCCTAGCCATCTAGTCGACTTTTCCCGTTATTAGAGATTCAAACATTTCAGATTTCACTTAAGGGAAATCAGCTATTGAGGTCGTACTCATGACACGACTTTCGAAAAATAATTCAAATGTCCATCGGTCCTACCTAGTAGATGACGAAAACAAGGTCCGTTCAAAATTGTATACACTCAACCGCAAAAAAAACCGGACACTTAGATTTAGTCTTATAATTTTGGTAAATACTTAATATATATGTATATTAATCTTTTTAATTAGAATAATTGGTTAATCTATAGGTTATTTAAACAAAATCTGCCAAAAGTGAATAATTTTTATTGATTATTTACAAAAAAATACAAAATAAAAAAAAAGAAAAAGATAAATTAACACATTTAAAAAAAAAAGATTCTTCATTTTTATTACAGTGAATGGTAGAACAAGCGTTTCGGCAATGTAACGTAAGCTCCGGCCTTCCATCTAAGTTTGAAAGACCCATTATTCTGGACCGAAATAAAAATAAAACATTAATTAAAGAAAATGCTTGGTTAATAATTAAAGATGTTTAAATATGCGAAAAACTACTTACAGTTTAGAATAGATCAACTTCACGACAAATAAATCTAATCTGAGTTTTATCTAATTGTTTACTAATCCTGAAGGGATTAGTTCAATGGACTTAGACTCTAAATTGCTGAAAATTAGCTTTTAATACGACAAAAATGAAGTGTCCGGTTTTTTTTTGCGGTTGAGTGTATATTTATCTGTTATCACTCTAGCGGTCGCAATAGTTGTCTTATCGTTACCAAAGTCGATATATAACCATTTGATGTAAATAGGAAGATCAAGTTCGTTAATGGTCATTAAATCGCACCAGTGGGAGAATTTTGAAAATTCCAAATATCTCCGTTATGATGAGTCGGATCGCGGAATTGTCTAGAAGCAATCTTACTGTAAATTATATGGTCTATAAATATTGTTATATACATGTTTTTTTCTATCTTGTATATTAAGATATTGTCATTTTTTTTAGTTTTCAGCCTTCAGTAAATTCCCACTACTACTCTTTTCATATTAACAATAAGCTCTTATATAATGAAACTCTATATTTGAAGCCTAAATACCAAATATCGTTCTAATTGAACTTTTATGTTTAGAGATAATTGAAAATCGTGATGTATGTGGGAAATCTGCTTAGTTTACGGACCTGCGTGACGGGCTTTTTTTAATTGTTTTTAGTTGAAATTTGTATTTGATTATATAGCTTATTGTTGTTGATTTGTTTTATATTTTTAGCGTGTTTTTCCCGTGCTATTGAGGTAAATGAGTGCCAAAAATAACATCTGTTTGAATTTTAAAATTTGATATATATATATCTATGAATACATTGTTTGTCCGGCCACTTTCTGGATGCTGCAAAGTTCGAGATATTGAATCCAAACTTTATATTTAAACTTTTATCCTGATAAGAAAGATCAAGTTCGCGTACAGCCAAATCGACAAAGTGAGAGAGGCGGTGGGTTTATAGAGAAGTAAAATGAAAAATTCGTTATATCTCTGCTATTAAGAGTCAAATCTAAAAATGTTAAATAGCAAATCTCGTTGCAAATTAAATTTACTACAACTTTTGTTTTCTGTGTTTTCGTGCGACTTTCGGCTAACGTGTTACAGGCGATTTTATTATTTTATCGGTTTTCTTTAGAAAACCTAGCTAATGAGGTGGCCCACGTGGCAAAGTAACAACCGAAACTCCTTCGAATCTTCGTTGAACCCAAATGTGAAGTGTAATATAAGAGTAAATATAATGGATTATAAATCTGTAAACATGCTGTTTAATCAATTATCATTTAATAATTGGAGCTAGGATATTTTTTATTTAATTAAAAACTAACATGTAATTTAATTTAAAATTTACCTTCTTTATTTTAGTATTTTTTTTGTTTTAGCAGATTTCCCTTAAGGGAAATCGGTATTGAGGTCATAATCATGACGCTATTTTCTTCAAATGTCCATCGATCCTACCTAGGAGATGACGAAAATGAGGTCCGTTCAAAACTGTATATATAAAATTGTAACCTCTGTCTGTACATTGATTTTTTTCGCCAAATTTCACGATAACTTTTCGTTTCACATGTCATAGACACCATAACTGCATTTATGTTTCTTTCGTGTCTGTTTGTTTATTTGTTTGTTACCTTTTCACGCATAAACGGTTGAACCGAATTTTATGTAACTTGGTATGGATATTACTACTAACGAACAGGAGTGGGGGTTATAAGGGAGACCTGAAATTAAAAATAGCGATATTTCGTTTCCTATTGGTTTTTCGGCAAATATGCACATAACAAAAGTTGTTTATTTTGTTATTTAGAGTAACTTTTGTTATATAAACTTTCGTCGAATACCGAAGTATAAATGCGTTATACGCTAAAAATTATAGCGGGAGTCAACAATTTTATTTGGCACAAAAGACTCAACCGAATTAAATAAAACTCGGTATGTGTAATAAAACTAACGCCTTCTTTAGAATAAGCCATACCAACATTTCTAGCGACGGGCAGGAGTGGGGGTTGTAAGGGAGGCCTGAAATTAAAAATAGCGGTATTTCGTTTTCCATTGGTTTTTCTGCAAATATGTACATGACAAAAGTTGGTTATTTTGTTATTTAGAGTAACTTTTGTTATATACACTTTTGCCGTATACGGAAGTATAAATGAGTTATACGCTAAAAACTATAACGGGAATTAACGATTTTATTTGGTACCAAAGACTCAACCGAACTAAACAAAACTCCGTATGTCAATTAGCAGTAACCGCTTCATGATTATAAGCTGTACTATTATTTCTAGGGAGGAGCAGGAGTGGGGTTTGTAAGGGAGCCCTGAAATTAAAAATAGTGATATTTCGTTTTCTATTGGTTGTTCGGCAAGTATGTACATGACAAAAATTGTATATTTTGTTATTTAGAGTAACTTTTGTTATATTCACTTTTGTCGTAAACCAAGTATAAACGAGATATACACTGAAAACTTAATAGGTAGCCAACAATTGTATTTGGCACCAACGATTGAACGGAACTTAACAAAACTCGGCATGTGAATTAGCATTAATTCTTAAACGATTATAAGCTATATTAAATTTTTTAGGTTCAAACGGGAGGGGGGGGGGGTTATAAGAGAAGCCTAAAATAAAAATTCGCAGTATATTACATTTTCTGTTCGGTTTTCAGTCACTGTTGGTCTTTGTACCGTTTCAAGGGAAAGGAAGTTTAATTCAAACATAGTTTGGCGGACAGAATACTTTCTATGATTATGAATTATATATAAAAAATACTAAATGCACAGGAGACGGGAAATATAAAAAGATTGAGGACAGTCAACTCTTAAATAACAAATAATTTTATTATTAACAAATCCACAGCAACGACGGGTATACATCGGGAAATGTTAAAATATTGTGGAAAGTAAAGGCTTGCCAAAAAAAATACCACCATCATTAAACCTCAAATGAATTCCCGAGCGAAGCCGGGTACCTTAGCTAGTATATATATATATATATATATATATATATATATATATATATATATATATATATATTTGTCTGTTACCCATCTAGCGGTCGCAATTATTATTTAATCGTCACCAAACTCTATATTTAGTCGTTTTATGTAAAAAGAAAAATCAACTACGTTAACGACTAAAATCGGAGGGGGGGGGGTAGTGTGGTTTAAAAGGGAGGAATTAAGAAAATACGAAATATCTCTTTTACTAAACGTCGAATCGAAATATTGTATAAAAACAATCTTATTTCAAATTAAATTTACTATAAATATTGTTCTATACATATTGTTCGTATAATGAGTATTAACCGAGATATTTGGATTTTTTAGTTTTATGGTTTCAGTAAATCCTCACTCCTACTAGTGTCAAATTAATAATAAGCTGTTATATCGTGAATCACTTCTCTACAAGGATTGATGCCAAATATTGTTGTCATTGAACTTTTATTTTCTGAGGTATATGCAAATACGTTCTGTTGATCCCCACCCCCTTTTTTGTTCTTGAATTACTAAATTTAAGTGATTAAAATAAAACTGATTCTGATTCATTACAAATTACAGCACTAGCTTTAGTAAATTGTTTCAAGAAATTAATATGTTATGTTCTGATTGATAATTGTTTGTCTTTCCGGTCTATCTATCTATTCAGTGCTACGAGATTGGCTGGCCTGTTTGTTTACAATTCGGCGGCTATCCGTTGTAGAGGTTATTAACTTGTATTGTAAATTGACTGAAAGATTTCTCATAGCCGTTTGTATTTATTCACTTCACATTCAAGGTAGTGTTACCTGTATGTACATTTATTTATTGTAAACCTTCGCGTGAGAAATCTGCTTAGTTTACGCAGCCCCTGCGTAACGGACTTTTGTAATTATCGGCTTACAGTAGGCCACTCACTTACTGACGATTATTAAATCATAATAAAAAGAAAATAACTTTATTATTTAAAATAACACTTCTAGAATTTATAAATGACAAAATGTTATCATATTTATTATTACAAAGCAGTGATATCCGAGAAGTAGACGTTATCGCGCAATAGCCGCATAATGCCTTTTGTTGTGCCATTTAGCACAACCCCACATCGTTTCGACATTTCGTGTATGGTCATCGGTTTCAGGATCAATGAAATTATATTTATGATTTACATGTAGATGTGAAAATCCCGCTTTTTCCAGTTGTTCAGTATTGTAACCTTTCTAGGACTATGACATTATCGTAGAACCAGGCTCAACGAATTTATTAGTAATCTGATGGTGTTCCCTATAAAGATTTATTGGGCTGGTTTTTTTCTTTTTTTTAGCCTGGCATGACTTTCCGTTTGGGTTTGGGGGGGGGGCGATGCACGAAAAACACCAAAAGAGTGTAATTCATGTTATTTATAAAAATGATATAAATTTCTATTTTCAAACACACTATTGTATTTTGTATAAGAGATTTAGCGTATCAACATAGTTATTATAAAAAGGACGAAGAATATAGTGGGGAGGCACAAGCTGATCTAGACGTACATCATTCGATTCTACATAAATTTAATCTTACATATAGGTCTTAGCCTACCCATCTAGTCGACTTTTCCAGCTATTTTAATTGTTTTTAGTTCAAACTTGTATTTGATTATATAGCTTATTGTTGTTGATTTTTCTTTATCATTTCAGCGTTTTTTGTCTTCTTAAAACGAGCTATTGAGGTACCAGAAAGCACATTCGAGTGGTCTGGTAGTACCCCTTTGCCTTTTGTTATGCCATTTAGCACAACCCCCACCTCATTTCAACATTTCGTGTATGGTCCTCGGTTCCAGGATCAATGAAATTATATTTATGATTTACATGTAGATGTGAAAATCCATCTTTTTCCAGTTGTTCAGTATTGTAACCTTTCTAGAACTCTGACATTATCGTAGAACCAGGCTCAACGAATTTATTAATCTTTTCAAATAGTGTTTAATAGATTACTGACATTTGGCAAAAGTTATCAAAATAAATATCAATATTTATCTTATGTAGGATAACTCATTTATGAGAAATATAAAGAGTATGAGGTCTTGGATACAACTTTAGATTTTCCAGAAAATAATTCTTTCGATCTTGTTTCTCCTGGTGTGATTGAGTATAATTATAAATTGCCTATAATTATAAATTCTAGAAGAGTAATATGAAATAATAAAGTGATTTTTTTTAATTATGATGTAATAATCGTCATTAAGTGAGTGGCCTCCCATTAATCGATAAGTACCTTTTTATTTGTGGGGTTCCCTATAAAGATTTATTGGGCTGGTTCATTCTAAAGATTTTTTTCCACCCAAAAGTATTTAATTTTTTAGTAATTTCACTAGGTACTAGAGAGCACTATTATACCACCTTTCCTTTAAATGTGTCAAGATAATTACATTTTTATTATGGCTGTACTTAACTTTCTGTTAGCTGTCTTTACAAGACAGCCATGCCCCCTCCCCCATTCCTCCATGACTAAGCCTGTGCTTGGTCTCAAATGATTAATTGGCTAATGAAGTAATCAGTGAAAATAAAAATGCATATTTGATAGCAACCGTGCTTGGCATCTTTGAAATTCGTCTTCAGAGCTACCATATTAAATTCATAGAATTAGATCGTAGGAAAATGCTTTCGTAATTTTTAAATTATTAGACTAGAGAGTGAATATTTAATGAAAAAAATGTAAAATAAAACAACAAAATCTATTTCAGAAGTCCAAGCAAATTTCCGGCGTTCTACGTTGATGACATCTATATTTGTGTACCTATACTACCAATAAAGTTTTTTTAAGCTGTCGTTGTTTCCAAGTCTGTAATTGTAGAAATAGAAATGTATGCTAAATGTGAGACGTTAAATGAAAGAAGTTACCTTAATGAAAATTGTATAAGTATGAAGACGAGTGAGGTGGGCGTAGGGGGGGGGGATATAACCGAAGGCTAAAAAATACATATAACTCAATCAACTTTCGACTTAGAAAAAAATGTATAGAACTTGCATAGAGTATGTATGTTGTATACAAACATACTCTACGCGCACTTTTTGATTCGTCTCATAACAGAGTTATCGTATATTTCAGCAGATTACCCTCAAGGGAAATCAGTTATCGAGGTTGTGCTTGGCGCTATTTTCGACAAATTTCTTCTAATGTCCACCGATTTATCTAGTCGATGACGATATATATATATATATATATATATATATATATATATATATATATAATGGATTGTATTCGTTTTCCTATTTCATTGGTAGAAAAAGGGTGCTGCATAAAGTGAAGATCCCATGATTTGGAGTGGGGGTTAGCTGAAGGCTGACAAATAACTCCCTTAATATTTAAATTAGAGAAAGAGAATATAGAGCAAATTGGAGAAAGGTAAATGATTAACAAGATTGATCATTTTCTTTGATACTACTCAAAATAACGGAGATATTTCCATGTAGTGAATCACAATTACAAGTCATCTATACGACAAAATAAAACATTCGAACTAGAAGCCATTAACAAAATAGAAAAAAATCGACTAGCAGTCTAGGCTAATGTCAAGAAGTAAAATAAATAGAATCGAATTCTGTGTCCTAAATCAGTTTGTCGTTCCCAATTAAATGTATTCTTCGTTTAATAATAATTATGTTGGCAGCTTCAAATATCTTACACAAATGAAATTTGTTTATTTGTAAAGAGATTTTTTTTCAATTTGTATACATAATATTAATTGTATTTTATTATTATTTCGGGGGAGGTTTATACTCAGTGAAAACTGGAGTAAAATCCATATCGGGGAAAATCCAACCGATATGGATTTTGTGATTGTGACAAGTCATGGGGTATTTGAAAATTTTCGCACGATTCTGCCAGTATCAAGAAGTACCCCTTGCTGTGCTTCTTTTATAATTGTATAAAATTATTATTATAATTATTATTATATGGGGGAGGTTTATACTCAGTAAAAACTGGAGTAAAATCCATATCGGGGGGAAATCCAACCGATATGGAGTTTGTGAATGTGACATGTTATTGGGACTTAAAAATTTTTCCCACGATTCTGGCAGTGTCAAGAAGTACCCCTTGCTGTGCTTCTTTTATAATTGCTGTTGACAGATTCAAGTTCTTGGTGCCTGCTATCGTTGTTTTTGGCACGAGTCCATTTGAACTTACTATAATAGGCGTAACTATGGCAGATTTCAGTTTGTATACCTCTTTGAGCTCGATAGCCAATTCTTGATATTTTCTTAATTTTTCGGCATGGGATTTTCGAATATTCTCATCATTGGGTACTGCGATGTCAATAATATCAGCAGTCTTATTGGTCTTGTCAATAATGAGAATATCCGGTTTGTTATGGTGCACAGTATGGTCAGTTATCATCGCTTCGTCCCAATACATTTTTATATTATCTTTTTCCAATAATTTTTGAGGAATATAGCGATAATAAGCGACCTTTCTGTCTACCATGCCGAATTTCTCTGCTAGAGCTTGATGGTATACTTTTGCCACGTTATTGTGCCTTTGTAAGTACTCAGATCCAGCAAGTATTTCACATCCAGCCGTAATATGTTGAATGGACTCATAAAAGCTTTGTTGCATAACCTACATTTGTCTGAGACACTACTGTCCTTGAGGATATGACGTCTGTATGATCTAGTGGCAATCACTTGGTCTTGGATAGCTGTAATGAAACCTTCTGTTTCTGAAAACAGCTTTCCAGACGTCAGCCACGCGACAGAATAAGCCAAGTCTAGCTCCGAGTAATAAAGGCGACTGTAGAAACGGCCATGAAGTTCCTTACTTTGCCATTCTGAAAGAAAATGGGATTCATCTTTAAATTCAGGATTGTTCCTACATTTGAAGTTCAAGGCCGTAAACCCATCATCAAGTTTAACTATTATTATATTATTATTATTATTATTATTATGTATTATATTATTATTATTTGTATTATATTTATTAGTCATTATTATTATTATTATTTATATTATATTTATTAGTCATTATTATTATTATTATTATTATTATTTATATTATATTTATTAGTCATTATTATTATTATTATTATTTATATTATATTTATTAGTCATTATTATTATTATTATTTATATTATATTTATTAGTCATTATTACTATTATTATTTATATTATATTTATTAGTCATTATTATTATTATTATTTACATTATATTTATTATTATTATTATTACGGGGGAGGTTTATAATCAGTAAAAACTGGAATAAAATCCATATCGGGGGAAAGTCCAACCGATATGGAGTTTGTGATTGTGACATATTAAGGGGAATTTAAAAATTTTCGCACGATTCTGGCAGTATCAAGAAGTACCCCTTGCTGTGCTTCTTTTATAATTGTTGTTGGCAGACTTCAATTTTTGGTGCCTGCTATTGTTCTTTTTGGCACGAGTCCATTTGAACTTACTATAATAGGCGTAACCATGGCTGATTTCACGTGCCATATGCACATTTATCTAACCCAAAAGACATACCAACAGAATCACTATAATCCTTTATTATGCCTATCATGCTTTTGAAATGTATTACACGTTTGGGGAAATTTACTCCTTTAATTCGTAACAGATTAAAATTATTTTTAAAAAAACTTACGTAAATGGACACTGAAGAGTCGTTCAATGGACTTTAAATCGAAATAATTACACTTATTGAAAATATTTTTTTATTGCAGATGCAGCCATTTACTTTTTTTTCCTCACAGTAACCCTAAGAGGAGTTATTTATTTTTATATTGAACTAGCTCAGATACCCGGCTTCGCTCGGGAATTCATTTGAGGCTGAATGGTGATGGTATCTTTTTGGCAAGGCTTTATTTTGCACAATATTTTGACATTTACCCGTCCCAATGTTTAGGGTCTATATCCGTCGTTGCTGTGGATTTGTTAATAATAAAATTAATTTTTTATATATGACTTCACTGTCCTCCATATTTTCATATTTCCTGTCTCTTGAGCATTATACATAGATTTGAATTATTAAGGACAAAACCTTAACATAGATTTGAATTAATTTTTCCAGGTGAGGTACCTGGTAGTTCATATTGGAAAGAATTGTTGAGCATATCAATATTTCTACGCAAATTACTTCCTTCATACCTTGTTCCCGAAAAGAAAGTATAAAAAAAAGTTACTCTAAATAACAATGTAAACAACTTCTGTTATATGTACTTTTGTCGAAAAACAAATGGACAATGAAATATCGCGAATTTTTATTTCAGGCCTCTTTTATAACCCCCACTCACGCCCGAACCTAAAAAGTTTAACATAGCTTATAATCATGGAAGAATTAATGCTAATTGACATACCGAGTTTTGTTAAGTTCGGTTCAATCGTTAGTACCCAATAAAATTGTTGGATCCAGCTTTAGTTTTTTGTGTATATCTCGTTTATACTTTGTTATAAAACAAAAATAGATATAACAAAAAGTACTCTAAATAACAAAATAAACAACTTTTGTTATGTGCACGTTTTCCATAAAACCAATAGGAAACGAAATATCGCTATTTTTAATTTCAGGCCTTCCTTATAACCCCCACTCCTTTTCATCTCAGCGAATATTAATATAGTCTGAAGTCTAAGTTGGGCTAGTAGTAATATACATGCCAAGTTTCATAAAATTCGGTTCAGCCGTTTTTGCGTGAAAAGGTAACAAACAAACAAATAAACAAACAGACACGAAAGAAACAAAATGTAGTTATGGTGTCTATGACATGTGAAACGAAAAGTTATTGTGAAATTTCTTTCTGTGAGCGGGTCTAGTATAGTAGGGTTGCGTATTGAGTATTTACTTTATAAATACTAGAGACAACAGTGACGTCATGACAGCCCTCTAACCGTTTCAAGAGTAAAATCGATTGTCCAGTAAGTTTACAAAGTTTAAGATTGGATGCCTTTTGACTGTCAAATTCAATAGTCTGTGCTTGTGATTTGACCTCTTTTACACTAATTTTATTTTGTCCTTAACTAAGTAGTTAGGTGGTCATTACGCAAAGACAAAAAAGAAATACTTTACTGTTACTATACTAAATGACTTTATTTCATTTTTAGTAACTGGTTTTGGTTTTTTCTTCTTGAAAGTGAATATTCGGTATTCTTTGCAGGTATTTTTCGTTATTTACCTAGATAACTGTAGCTTTCTACCCTTGAGCTGTGAGAGGAATCAACACATTCTTCCAATATGCTGTGATTGTAATTTATATTATTGTTTTCCTTTATGTTTATGTTTATTTCTATTTTGAAATAGGTCTCTTATTGTAATGCATAAACAAATTCGATTATCCATATGCTGGATGTTATAAAATCTTCCTAATATGCAGTTCACTAAAGTCAAATATTTTGTCATTTTTCGTTTCCCATTATTGAGCTTAAAATGTACATTTAATGAGGACTTTAACTAAACTTTTAACATCAGTAGACCCCAGTGGGAGTCAAATCTGCATCCTCTTCATTTTTGCTGAAGTATTTTATAAATTAAATTATCACATTAACTTAAAAAAAGATGGAACCTTCAAAAGAGGAGTCGCTTGTCACAAATGAATTAACTATTGAGAAACCGTTTCAAGCGATAAAATGGCCCTCTTCTTCCTGGGAAGATGGTTCAAGGAGAAGTGCTTTTCAACCTTACAAGGTATACAATATTTCTTATATAATATGATACATTTCTTTATATTTGATAAATTATTTGCTGGACTTTTTATTTTAAACCGATAAATTCTGCTGTACCATTTCTTTAATAATTATGTATTTTGGTTATTGATTAATTTATTCAACACTACAGATAAACTCTCTTACTATTTGATTAACCTTCTAATTGTCATGTGAACAAAAAATACATAAATAAAAATCCCAAGAAGTTCGCTTTTACTGCTTTTCAGTTCATCACAATCATGATTCCTTTTCACTGCTCTGATTTCACCGACTAAATTAACAGTTATTTAAGAGGAAAAAGAAAATGCCGGTTCATTAATTCAAAAGGTGCTTTTAGTAAAGTCACATTAGGTGGTACTAGGGAGAGGGGATTGATTTTCAGCATTTTGTGGTAAGAAATAATTTTCCAACTTTAACATTCACTTTTAGTTTATTGTAGAAATTAAAAGGAAATAGTTTTATAAAACTTTAAATGAGTATTATGGTATTCGTTTTAGTATTTCCTATTCTTTCTATGGAATACCACCTTTAAAGCCAACTTGGTGTAACTAATTATGCCACACTTCAAAATGTGCATTAATCATGAACCACGCTAATACCATTCATATTGTTCATTAAAATGATTATTTGCCTATCAAAAACAACTCAGTATTTGCCAGATTGTGCTTTAGCAGCAACATTGATATTCTGATTCAAGTATTTTTAGCAGATTTCCCTTAGGGTAAATCTGCTGATCTAGTCGTACTCATGAAGGGATTTTCGAAACATTTCTTCAAATGCCCATCGACCCTACCTAGGATATGACTAAAATGTGGTCCGTTCAAAATTTTATATATATATATATATATATATATATATATATATATATATATTTCTTTATTTGTCTGTTAACACTCTAGCGTTCACAATTTTAGTCTGATCGTTACCAAACTCGATATTTAAACATTTTATGTAAAAATGAAGAGTTCATTAATGGCTAAAATCCAATCAGTAGGAAGGGGGGGAGGGTTTCAAGGGGAATTTCAAAAATTCTTAATATCTCCGTTATTATGAATTGGATCAAAAAATTGTATAGAACCAATCATTGAAAATGTAATGTTCTATTAATGTTGTTATGCACCTTTTTTCATTATGTAGTTATTAACCGAGATATATACATTTTTTTGTGTTCGGCCAGCAGTAAACCCTTACTCCTACTCATGTCTTATTAACAAAAAGCTGTTATATTATGAAGCACTTTATTTGAAGCCTAAATACCAAATATTTTTCTTATTGAACTTATACGTTTTGAGATAAATGCAAATATGTGACGCACGTGGGAAATCTGCTTAGTTAACACAGACCCTGCATGACAGATTTTTTTAGGTTGAGTTACTTAACTTGCCGATTCATCCAGGTCCTGTGGATGTTAGTGTTCATTGGAGTAGGAGGGAGGGAGTGGTTCACCCAAAGAGGTTTTATGGTTATTAGTCTGCATTTATATGTATGGATAGTTTGTGATCTTATAAAATAAATTAAATGAGCACTGAACTGATATGGGAAAGTATTTTAGTGAAAATCCAAAAGCACATTTCAACTCGGAAGTATTAAATAAATACATTTATTTATATTTGATTCATCCATTTAGGATCCCAGATTACCCAAAACCGTAATAAACCTACATTACAGGAGTTTAACGTCTACAATGAATTCATTTTTTTAAGATTGAAAAATATTTTGTAAATGGGTTTTAACATATTTTTTTTTTTTTTTTTAATTTCTTCATATAACAAGTAATAACTGAGTTGTTGATTGTATTTTATCCATTTTTAGGACAAAGAACATCAGAAGTAAATAATGTTTACATTATTAATTATTAATTATTTTCTATTTGAGAGAAACATTTTTTATATGTGATGGGAATCTTAACCCGGGTAACATGAATGTCTAGTCCACACTCTATCACTTGAGCTACTGATCAGTGCACAGAACCTTTATTTTGGGGCCAGACTCTCCAAATATGATGCTCCATGTAGATCTATTGAACAGTGACAATAATTGTCTATTAACTGCTTAAAGTTATGCCCTAAATGAGCTCAAACACTGTATGTACACTGTGTATTTTGTTAAAATTGGATGTTTCAGTTAATTCATAGCATATTTTTTCAAAAATTAAGGTTTTCCCAGTTCTTGGATCATTCCAATGGCTTTCAGGCATTTGCTGATTGTGAAAAGAAAAACACAATAAATCAGCTAAATCTTAAAGTGATTGCCATGGATCTTCATCATGTAATGACTCTTAATTCTTCTCAAAATCACCACTTTTAAACCGATCAAACCTGTTCTGACATGTTTGCTCAGCTAGAAGATGATCTCCACAAACATCCACTACAATTTGATGGCTTTCGGCAGTGCTTTTCTTCACTTTAGTGCAATGCAGAAGAGCTCCCCACAAAAACACTTCGAGTACGAAGTGAGACATATTTGATAGAGTAAAACTATTATTTATTTATGCTTCAACTGAATGACTTAAACTAAAAACAGAGCCCATTGACAGTATGATTATGTGGAGGATGAATTAGGAACCCCCCATTTGTAGCACCATCTGTGAGAAAACTATGAACTAATTCAAGTACCCAATATTTATTGTCCAATACCTACAGATGGGAATGGTAGCTGATGTACATTACCTTCTAAAATTCATAGGTATTTGCTATGAGGCCTCAGTACAGTTTAAGTGAGTCCTCAAAAAGCGCAATTATTTTCCCTTCATACATACACATACGCGCATGCAAACACACACACATACAAAAAATAACTACCGGCTCGCTATACAATGAATGCAATAGTACTTCTAGGAAGACAGGTGAGAGTTGGGTTGATAGATAGAAGAAGAAAATTATTGAGTAACACATAATAGCCTAAAAAGCCATTGCCTAGAGTAGTAGACATATGTGGACTGGCTTATATTGGCTGCTTTTGAAAAACATAAGAAAGTTGAGTCTTTCTTCATCATTTTCAATTTCTACTCATATTCTTTTTTAAGTAATAAGATTTATTACTACTATATAAAAGATTAAAACTTTGATGAGAAAGTTATGAATCAATTCATTTGTTAAACTGTATTTTCATCTTTGTTTGATGATGAATGTCCATTTCAATTATTAATGAAAAATAAATTTTATTTTCTATTATTTAAAAAATTAAATGTATAAATTATATATATATTTTTTTTTAATGAGAAAGTTAGATAAACTTATCTCACTAATGGCTGATATTTATTGAATCTGGAACTCAGTAGAGATAAACTTATCTCACTAATGGCTGATATTTATTGAATCTGGAACTCAGTAGATGACCTTGAAATGAAATGAGCATTAAGCAAGCTCCATTTGTCCTAGTACTAGTAGTATTGTTTTTTAGAGTTCATTTGGTCTTTCTATGACTAAACTTTATTTTAATACACCAAATTTTATTGATGTTAATTGGAAATAACATCACTGTAAATAATTAATAAATTTATTGTTTTTTATATAAGAGAACAATTTATTTTAACATGAAACCAGGTATCCTAAGTATATAGGTTTTGATTGTGAGTTTGCCAGTTGGCTACAATTTCCACACTTTTCATTTGAATAAAATAAAAATTTTCAGCAATGGCAAGTGTGTTAACTAGTGTTCGAAATATTGAATTAATGTGGATTTCTTAATTATTTAGGGTTTTTTATTTGAAAAATAAAACTCCATATTTAAAATAGTTGTTGTTTGTAAGCATTTCCTTTTCAGATCTTCGCCGTTCCCCTTAGTATATAACTTTCTAACTAACTCATAATTTATTATTGTAACTGTCTTGGTACTACATTTGTTTATACATTTTTTGTGAAATTAATAATATTGAGCCCGGTTAATTAGTTTGCAAACATTTAAAATTGTCATTGTTGATTATAAACATTCATTATTGATGATCATAACTTCATTCACTTGAGTAATGCAATTTTTCTTTTAACACTTTAAAGCCCTTGTGGCATTTGGAGCTGGTATTTGGAGTGTTAAATAATAAATACAGGGGTACGTATTATGTTTGTTATAAATATTGTCCTCTGATTGGATTTAGTATGCTGAGTGTTTCAGGAACTCAATATAATTGAGCAGCCCCACAATTTGTATTAATTTATGCAATAAACTGATTCTCTCAGGATTGAAAATGTTTAATTTTTGTTTTTCTTTAGCTTTTCAAAGAAAAATGTCCCATCCAACATGAGGTATTTTAATCTTATAACCCTTTGATTGCTTTTTCTTCTCTTTTCTATTACTATGAAAAACGAATTACTTTTGTGAACTTTGATAATAAAAAAAATAGCTGACGTTTTATACATGGAAAGTTAAAAAGTATTAGCCTGAATTATTTAATATCATTAAACATAATACATGTACAACAAAGTTTCTCAAAAGCATATTATTTTTCAATTGTCTCATTAAAATATTTCACTCTTCTATGGTATAGAATTGACATGATTCTGCATGCAACTAACTAATAGACTTCTGTTTTGTAGAAGCCATTGATGTTATTATAGGATTAAACTTGTTTATAATTCTGATGCCTTAATTTTATTTCATTTATTTAAGTAAGTGTTGAACGTCTTGCATGTTTAAAATAGGTTACTAGAAGACATAAATTCTGGTTTATCATTGGGGTATCCAAATGTCATACCATTGTTAAGTACAGAGTTAAAATTCTTATTGCATAACCACTCACCCGCTCCCCTCCAGAAATTTCTGGACTTTGAAAAATTGGTATATTTGAAAATAGAAGCTATTTATATTAGCCAATTTATTCAGACTGTTGAGTATTTAGTCCAGCGGTATTGTACTTTAGACAAGTGTTGCTTTTTCTATTGTAGTCTTTTCTTAATATTTGAAAAAAATACTACAATTTATTTTGGAAACAAAATTCTCTTCTTTTTTTTTTAGGGGAGGAGGAGAAGATTAGGAGTCAAATGTGTTAATGTTGGGTTTAAATTGTAAATGACTGCAGATTTACATTCTAGACTCCCTGGTTAATTTTGTGGTCTGACCTGAAGCATTATTGTTGTAGATGCTAATTCATTTTGTGGTTAATAAAATGTTAACTGACCAGTGCTACCCAGGGAAATAGTGCTATTGTGACCACTCAGTTCTGGAAGAAGCTTTTTAATTTTAATCACACTGTTCCTTATATTGATAAAAAAAAATAAATAAAAAATAGTAAAGTAGGTAATGTAGGTAGATGAAAGAAATGGCTACGCTTCCACTGTAACAATTTATTAAAACGACAGAGCGTTTTCGATGCAGTGCATCATTATCAGTGCCCTGTTGACACACAAAAACAATAATTACTCATCTTTATTAAAATATATTAAAACAACATTGTTACAGGGGAAGAGTAGTCATTTCTTTCATCTACCTATATTAGAAGTCACTTCCACCTGCCAGAATACCAACTCAGAATAAAGTAGGTAAATTGACCAGGAGGTTAAGTTGCTTTCTTGAGGGCATTGGAAGAAAAAAGAAGTTATAATGTGCTTATCAGGAATTTTGGAAAAATAGAAAAATGAACGAGTGAGAATAATCATAATCATATATTACTCTATTGAGAGGGGGGGGTGTTTATTGTTTGAAATTTAATATAGAGAGGACTTGTGATTTATAATTTAAATCACAGGTATACTTGGGAGGTTGACTTTGGTAAGAAAAGAACTCATCTAAATATAATTGTTGTGCTGGTCATGGAAGGGGATAGGTAGGATTTGTTTATGGATTTTCATTGTTTTTAAATTCTTAATTTAATTTTGTTTTGGTATAATTAATATAAAAAGGGGAGACTAGAAAAAAAAAAGTGCTCAGTTCTTTGTAATAGTTAGGGGATTTTATCGAACAAATGAAATTGTTATTGCAAAATTCAATAATTATTGAGGGACTCAAAGTTTAAGAAGTTTTACAGAGTGGTTTATTGCAACATTTAGTTCCAGTTTTGTATATATTATTCATGAAGCTTGTTGTCTTTGTTATGTTAGTCGTTATTTTTTTCTGATTTGGTGGATGGTCGTTATTTTTTTCTGTAGCAAAAAGTTGGAGACTTAGGAAATAAGTACATTTCCTTTATCTTCCAAATCTCTCACCAATTTCATAGATGGGAGGATTTAGAGGAGAAATAAGAAGTTCAATGAAGTTATACCATTTCCCACACATGTCACTTATGTGTTGATAACTTTAGCTACTGCTATGCCATAAAACCATTGGAAGTAAGAGGGGTGTCTAGGGTTTTAATAACCCTTTTTTACTCATTTGAAGTAAAATTAGAATTCAATTTAGATTTCATTGGTTTGGCTATCCACCACATGTATAAGGACCTGTTGTGCTCTTATTTGGCTAAGCAGTATAGCTGCATTTGACAAAATAAATCCTCTTGTCCTAACCAGTTTTGTTTACGATCAAGCTGTTTTCAGAAGTCAGCTGTCAAAAGTATTGCTTAGTACATTGAAAATTAAGCACAAAAAATGATTGTATTTTACCTGCATGCCAGAGACAGATCACTATTTTTGTGTTTAGTTATTTTACTTCTGTTTTAAAATAGATCTATTTACTTCCTGTTTAGTTGATAAATTATTTTATATAATAATAATATATTTATTATCATTTATATGGTTCATGTAAAGGCTCATACCTAGTAAAATTGAGTGGATTAATCTGGCTTGTGGATATGAAAATCATGACAGTTAAATATTTCTATATAATTTTTTTACAACATTCTATATTTTACTGTGCTATGGCTGTGAATGGTGCTTATTTTTTATTATTCTTGTGTGTATCAACTTAATATATTATGTAATTGGCTTATTGTATTTAATATTACCTGATTTCTTAAAATTAATTCATTTTTTTTATTATAGTCTGCTACTGTACTTACCAATTTACAAAGGGGAAATATTCAGGCAAAGACCCCTCAATTAGATACAGCTGGATTTTCATGGTTTGAAAAAGCTGGGCGAGGGAACTTGACAGAAAATGATTTTAACAAAGGTAATTTCTTTTTAAAAAAATTGAATTATCAATTAAGTTTTAATTTATTTTAATTACCATTTCTTTGTTCTTACTTTTATGCGAGGAATATGTACAGACAACTATTTACCTTGAGACACTGGTTAAAAAAGACAGATGTTATTTTTATTTTTAAATTTTAAACTGTATGAATTAACAAATACTGATTTGTACCTTTAAGAGGATTTCCCAATTGATATTAAAGTATAAATTTATGCATATATTTATATTGACAGAGCTTCTGTTAGTTTGTTTTTTATGTTGGTTGAGTGTTTAAAGGCAGTGTCAGTTAGTGAAATCCATAATGATAAAATTTGATTTCCGGTTGGCAATCCAACTGAGCTCATAGAAGTGTCTCTAAATGTCTATTCTTTGTAACTTGATATACTCTGTTGGAATGTGTGACTGCAGAAGATATTCTAGAAAACCAAGTGATCCTCTCTGCCATATTTTTTATATCCTTCACAGAGACATGTGTTAAAAGCACACTGGGAACAGAAGACAAAGGTTTTTTTAATTGGAAAATTGGTAAATGTGTTATGAGGTAAGGCCCCTGTAAAGCCCCAAAAAAGAATTTTTTTTTAAATTTAATCTTTTTTTATGGCAGAAATAGTGATGAAAAATAGTTTTTATGTACTTTGGATGTTACATCAAAATAGTGGTGACAGATCTCAACAACAATGATGACTCATTTTGGAATGTACCTTATGACCATACTGAAATCTGGTCCAATTTTTTGGGGATTATAATTCTTTATATATTAGCTAGCAACCTTATCATTATAAAAAAAAACCTTGTTGAATGAAAAAGTGTTTATTAAAAAAAAAAAGAAAAAGTTATCCAAATGAGATAAGGTTTAATACACTAGATATACCTAGAGTCAGGGGTTTGATCCATTTTTTTTTTAATGCATTTACTTTGATAGTACTTGAAGTAGCTTATTCCTTTTAAAACTTGAATTTCATTTTTAATGATGTAAATTTAATATTTTGTGGATGAAATTAATTTATTATTTATTTCTATTTTCCTTAATAGTCCATGACATTAATGTTGCCGATATTCATGGGTTTACTGCACTTATGTGGAGTTCAGCTTATGGACAAAATGCTACCACACAGCTACTACTTCAGAAAGGCGCAAATGTTCATATAAAAGGAAAGAGGTCAGAAACAGCAATACATCTTGCTGCTGCTGGTGGCCATCAAGATGTAATAAAACTTTTAATTTCTTATGGAGCAGATGCAGATCTTCTCGATGAAGTAAATAAATCTTCTTAACTATCTCCTTTGAAAGGCCATTAAAACCATTAAAATGTTTAGTTACCTTGGATTTTTTAAATTTTATTTCACTTTTTTTCATTTATTTACTATTTTTGCTTGCATGTCTCTTCATTAATATACCATACAGGAAAGTCTGCATATCATTATATATAATACATTTCATTCATAGGAGTGCAGTTTATATGTATTAATTCCATTCATAAATACAACTTCAATAATTATTTTTATTTATTTATTAAGAGGACCATTTGTCCCTTGTCTTTGTAGTCCTTCATGAAATGGACATGCATTTGAAATTAGTTCTATCTGAAATAAGCTCATTAAACAGTACACTATTGAATCTTTGGAGTGCTAATTGAAATGAATCGCCTAGCAAATCCTTATATTTTTCTCTTATAGGAAAGTTGGACTTAATATCACCCTGAAGGAAGTTAGTAAATGGGTTCCTTAAAGAAGGGTTTACAAAAGATATCTTAAGGGGAGGATAAGGTACAATGTGGTGGTTTCTCTATAGCTCAGAACTTCTTTAGCTCGTTGACTACTAGAGAATTGGGAGGGAGAGTGACCTGGAGGATGGGCGGCTCCTCCTTCCCCATGGATGGAATACTTTTATTTCGCACCTGCATTACGAATTAACTCCTTGTTTCATTACTAATTCAAGCTTTTTTTTTGTGTTATTTAATTTTTATTTAGTGGTAATTTTAATTAGATTTTCTATTTTGGACGTCATTTTATATATCATTTAACATATTATTTCATGATATATCTTATAAACTCTGAAATAAAATATAATAATTATTTAAACATAAATATTGATTGGATGTTAGTGAAAATAAAATTGAATACTATCATTTTGATATTTTCTAAAAAATAATATAACAAATAATTTACTTTGTAGAAGAAAAAAATAAACTTCTATCCTTTTTGATTTGTAACATAGGAAATGGCACTCACAGAGTATTTTTAATGTTTTTAACAAAAATGTATAGCAGCTTTAATCTATTTTCTAATGTTTTTATTTTTGATATTTAAAATATTTTACTATCCAAAGTTATTAAAGAATTAGTTAAGCACAGCCTGATTATGTTTTAACACAAGAAACAGTAACATAAAAGTGAGTATCAGAGCCCTAGAATGCAGAATTGACCGAATACAATAAAAGTGAGTTTTCTTGGAACCAATGAACTGAATGTCTGGAGTCTCTAGCTTGGAGATAATGTACTACTAGCTAACCAAAATACAGCTTTATGCTTTAAGCTTGAACTAGCCTGTGAGTGCACGGCCCCTGGAGCTTGTGCCTCTCGACTCGTATATGAATTTACCATCCACTGGGCACAGTTTCCTTCTACTCATGTAGGAGTGCACTGTAGGGAAAGGGTTAAGGAGAGCATGTACAGATTCCATAAAGGCGTAGTTAAAGCAAGTGTTTACTATCCCTGGAAATGAGCTGGGCACAATGCTCAGAAATAAACAATTTGAGAAGCAGTGTCTCCAGTATAGCTTGAACTAGTAGAAAATGTAATATCAGTACTAAGCTTGACAAGAGAAGTGACCATTAACATTAAGAGGATTGAGCTCGCAATTGGAGAATGCTAGACTGGATTTATTTATGGAGTTGTGGGAACCAGAAGAATTTCTGACTTGCCAAAATGTGTAATGAATTTGAGATTTGTGGAACTCTGCATATCACACCTACAAAAACATTTATTCTTGAGTAGCAACATAAATGGTGATTCTTAGTCACTAAATACCTCTATTTGAGAGTTAAACAAACAGGGGGTTTAGCACATTTTTCTTTGAAAAACTGGATAGCAGTACCTTAATTTTCCTCAACATAGGCTATATGACAGATAAGTTGATGGGCAGGAACCTTAAGGCAACCAAGAAGATAAACCTAGCTATAGTTGAAACTACTGTACTTTTGTTAATGGGCTGTCGAAGAAGAACTTTGAACAGCTGACATGACGGAACAAGTTACAGCTTGTTTGGACAGGTCAACTAAAGTCTGGCAAAATTCTGGTAATTTAAATAAAAAATATGAGAAATAACACATAAAATACCAATCCAGAAAGTGTCAAGGAAATTAATGATGTAAAATACTCTGAAAGAGCTCATAAAGAACTGAAAGAGTAATACTAGGTGAAAAAAAAAATGAAAGTTAAAATAAATTGAAAATATGTGTCTGGGATGACCCGGGTGAGGCAGTGAGTTCAAGATGAGAGGATATGAATTAAATAAATCAGTAAATTCTTCTTAAGTGAAGTAAGTTTTTAAGCGACAAACGTCTTGATAATGCATACAGAGACTGCAAATGAAAAACAATCTGACAGTGAATCATGAAACACACCTGAAGATTTAAGCTCTTGAAGCATTGTCAAGTAGAGTAAATTTTTCAACCAGAAGTAAATAAGGAGATGGTACAGATTCATAGGCCTTCTCAAGCATTTCCTTAATAGAGAGAGAGGTGATTATGGTGAAGTGAGAAATTATTCACTCCAAAATCTCATCTATCAGGAGGCTCAGCTTCCTTTGTAGCCTCATTATTGGACTGATGGGTTGATGGATGTTTAATTAAAATGAAGTGAGATTAACTTATAAAGTTCTTTTTTTTAAAGAATTAAACCATCATTTGTGGCTCAATTAATCTATAATCCTACTCATAGTCATTCATTTTTAATGTAATAATCCAATACCGACGGGATTGCATTTTCAGGGACTGTTTTTGATGGGTTGATTAATTGTCCATCAATTTATTAGCTTCCTTTTCTTCCCTAAAATGAGTCTTATAGAATGAGATTAAAGGCTCATCTTTCATGTGTTTGTTGACATAGTTAACTCTTTGCAGCGGGGAAGCTTGGGGTTAGTGAGGGGGCCTGTTTACCAGAGTACTTCTGAGTAAAACTCTATAGGTTCTTGCTCTATAGTCCAATTAAACAAATTTCTTGTGGTTTTAAATTAGTTTAATAGGTGATGAGGGTTAGGGCTCTAGGTAACGGAATCTATAAAAGCTAAATAAACTTTCCCTTTAGTTTATTTTGTGGAATGAATAGTAATTACACCATCCTAGGACTCCAGTTGATAACTCTAAGGAGCACTTCAGATCTATTTTTCTGAACAGTTTACCATCTTTAACTGGAAAATAGAAAGAGAGCACTCGACTGCTATAGCAGTACAGCTCCCTCCTAAATGAGCTTCCCTGCTAACTGCTACAACAGTCCACTTGCTGTAAAGAGTTAGTGCTTAAAATGGCAGTTTGATATATTTCAAGTACAAATGATATGCAAATAGCTCAAATGAAAACAAAATACACAAGATCTATTCAGTAATTAAGATTAATATTTAGGATGGAAATTCACCATTGTTATATGCTGTCCATGGTGATCATCCTCATGCCGTGCAGGAACTACTCCAACAAGGAGCATGCCTGTTTGATCCTGATTGTTATAACTATGCAGTCACAAAAGGCTGTAACCAAGGTTGGTATTTAGAATGATTTATATTTATTATTTATCACCTTTTTATCTGTAGAGGTTATTGCACATTACCTCAGATTGCTGTAATTTTTCTACATTTATACTTCCTGTCAAAACTAAGATAATGAAAATTTTCACCAATATGGTCCAGTTTTAGCACATTTCCCTTAATGAAGTTTGGCATTTCACATCAGATGGCTAAAGAATCCATAGTATTAGGATAGAACATACCAATAAAACACCTACCATTTTATTTTTCTGTACAAATGTGTTCCACCTATTATAGGCCTTCTTCTTGGAGTCCACATCGGTAGTTTGGTGGTTGGATTATTCTATTGCCCATTTGAGGTTTTGGCTACCATTTTTTTAGATAATTATGATTAGCTACTGGTTAGGGATATTCGTCTATAACTGTTCATTGAATGTCCATTTTTCTTCCAGGCTTTAAAACTGGAATGATTATTGCTTCTCTCCAAGCTTCTAGAAGACTAGAAGACTCCCAAATATTTTGTACATGAATAAGAGAGTACTATTATCAAATTTTGGCAGATACTTAAACACCAGATTGTAAATATCATCTTGTCCTGGAGTCGAATTTTGTAATTCATCAATGGCTAGTTTAAGTTTTCAGGCTATAAACTATTTCATCTTGTAATTGATAGCCACACCTCAAGGATTCTGAGAAATCTATTTTTTCCTCCTTATTTTTAGTTTGTTTGGTTTGAACAGTTGAAGAATGGTTTATAAAAGACTTGGAGATTGTTTTGGGATCATTATCAATTTCACCATTAATATTTAAGTTTGAAATTTCTACATTCAGTTTCCCAAACACACTATGGATACTCTGTCAAACATTTTTAATCAGTGTTTAAATATTTTAAGGATTTCACATACTTGATCTAAGAGCTCTTATATTAGCAGATTACTCTTAACACGTTCGCTGCTGTATCGGTCCCCGGGGTCCGATCGTCATCAAGTCTTTCAAGACGAGCCCCTCTCCTTCAGTCCACTCCAAAAAGACGAAGGCTGTAGCAAGCTTATTATGAGAGATATTTTAACGGGGATTGGATGTAATTTATTCTTAGAACCTGTAGATTTAGTTAATCTAGAAAAATACTATCGGACACCGGGGACCGTAACCGTCTAGAAATAGAGAAACTCCAATTTGGTACGGCACCACCCCCCGGCGCCCGATGCTTATTCAAGTCACAACTTGATCAAACATGAACTGACTTGAATCTGTTTTACCTTCCATGCCCCTCATTCGCTCATTTACCATTGTGTTCCACTCAGTATGTCTCATGGTCGAAAATTAGTTGAGTAAGCACTTTTTTTTTTTTTTTTTATCTGAGACCCAGCTTCACAATTTAGATGGTAGTAAGGTAGTGTGACCCACCGGGAGTGAGAAGTGATAGTTTCTACTGAACTATAGTTCCATTATAAGGGTGAGGGAATTGTGATTGGGTGTAATGGAACACTGGGGATGGGTTACCCGGTAGCTGGTGATACCGGCTGGGTTGCAGGAGTACGCACTGTCTTGCAGACAGCAGTGAAAGTGAGAGTGATACGACTTCAAGTGACGATAGTTTTGCAGACAAGAACTATTTACCCTCATGTTCTAGTTCAACTACTGACCTAGAAGTGCTTACAAGTTTAGAGTGCTTATTGGAAATAACAGCTGACAATGTGATAAAAAATGTACATTAGTTGTAGACGACATCGGACGCCGGGGACCACTCCTGGCTTTGCTGGTGCTAGTTTTTGGATTGGAGGACTGAAGGCTCTGCTAATTCATTCATTTAGTTCACTTGAATTGTCAAGAGATAACGTTACCTTCAAAAACTACATCGGTCCCCGGGGTCCGATACAGGTTTTAACGTTAGGAGAGGCATCGGACGCCGGGGACCAGTGCAGTTAGTGGTGGAGTATATCACATATAGACTGCAGCAGCGAACGTGTTAAAGAAAATCAGCTATTGAGGTATGCATGACACGATTTTCGAAAAATTTTCTCAAAGTTCCATCAATTGTACCCAGGAGATGATGAAAATGAAGTGTTTGTTTGATCGTTGTTAAACTCGATATTTAAACATTTTATGTAAAACTAAAGTTCAGGTTGTTAATGGCTGAAATCCGACCAGTGGGAGGGAGGGGATTAGAGGGGAATTTAGAAAGTTCTTAATATCTCTGTTATTAAATGTCGGGTCGGGAACATTGCATATAACCATTCTTGCTATAAATAAAATGTAGTATAAATATTATCATATACATTTATTCTCTATCTTTAATATTAACGGTGATATTTGCATTTTTTAGTTTTCCGCCTTCAGTAAACCCCCACTCTGACTCATGTCATGTTAACAAAAGCCTTTATTCATGAACCATTTTATTGCAAGCTTAAATACCAAATATTGTTTTCATTGAATGTTTACTGTGTAAGATACATGCAAATACGTAGTGTAATGACGTCATCAATTAAGGTTTTGTGGATGTGAATGGAAAATACTTATTTCTTCTATAACATACTTGATATTTACTGTATCATTACACACTAAAGATCATCTTAGTTAATTGCAGAACTTGAGGGTGAAATAGGGGGGTTTTGAAAATTCAAAATATTTCCTTTATTATATGTCGTATCGCAAAATGTTAAAGAACCAATCTTGTTAAGCTATTGATGCTTTACAAGTGTTTATACATTTTTTTGTAGCTCAAGTATTAAGTGAGTTATTTGTACTTTCTTGTTTTCTGCCTTCAATAACCCCCCACCCCTCCAATCCTTTTATCATTGGTTTTTACATAGAACTAGAAAATATGTGATGAGATGAGATCGCCAATGTGCTATACAAGCATGTGGGGAATCTGCTTAGTTTACGCAGCCCCTGCAGGATGGACTTTTTTGTTTTATAAGATTTTGGGCAGTAAGTCTACAATTTTTCATAATATATGAGGTCCTTGTATAAAGGAAGAGTTTAGCTGTAAACTTTTAAGTTCTTTACTTTTAATTTAACTGCTTGGTGAAATGCTTTATTTAAGTAAGACGAGCAATTTCTTATAAAGTAGCCTTTACTTTTTTGGAATAGTGTCAACTTTGGAGTTTATTTAGTGAAGTGGTTTACAATTTCTTCAATATGTTCAGGTAATTTCTGTTTTGAGTGGGTGATATTATTTCTAAAATTTTCTCAATGAGCTTTTAGCGAATTTCCCCAAAGGGAAATCAGCTATTAAGGGTGTACTCATGACACATGATTTTCAAAACATTTCTTCAATTGTCCATCGATCCTACCTAGGAGATGACAAAAAAAAAAGTCCTTTGAAAATCATATATATAAAATTGTAACCTCTGTCTGTACATTGATTTTATTTCTTGAAATTTCATAATACTTTTTCGTTTCACATGCCATTGACAAGGTATCTGCAATTTGTGGCTTTGGTGTCTTTTGTTTTTACCTTTTCACACGTAAACTACCGAACCGAATTTTATGAAACTTGGTATGTATATTATTACTAACCAAACTTAGACTTATAGTATATACTAATATTCTCTGAGACAAGCAGGAGTGGGGTTTATAATGGAGGCCTGAAATGAAAAATTGTGATACTTCATTTCCTTTTGGTTTTTCGGTAAAGATGCACATAACAGTAGTTTTTCATTTTGTTATTTAAAGTAACTTTTGTTATTTTCACTTTTGTCGTACAATGAATTATACATAAGATATTCGCTAAAAACTATAGCGGGAGTCAAAAATTGTATTAGTACTCATTAAAGTGTCTTTAATATAGGCAAATGATGTTATAACTTATATGATAGTTTTAAGTATGATTCGGATTAGGGAGGTTATAAATCTACCCCCCCTTTCCTCATTTCTTATTTATTTTAATTAGAAAATAACTTGATTATTTATTTCAAATACAAATTTAAACTATAAGAGCATTTCGATTATTTAATTTGTATAATATGTTTTTTAAACAAAATCATGCTGAATTTGCACAATGCGTGATAGCGGAAGTTGTGCGGAATCATCATTATCTTATTTCTTCCGATATGTTAACGTTATAGAAATGACTATGTACTATTTATAACTATTAAACATCACTTACATTATTCTAGATGATATGTAGTTATAATAAATGTTATCCATGATTATGATTTGAATTATTTACAGTGTGTCAAATAGTGGAGAGGGATTGATTAGTTTGAGAAAACTACGTACATGAAAAATTATACAGAGTTAATCACATATTTAAGAAGTATGAAGTAGATGAAAGGAACCGCCCAAAGGTAGGACCTTTGGTGCCAAAGAATGTTCTCGGCGATACCCGTCTGGGATATTGACATGTCTGAACAGTTTTGATGTCGCCGCTCGTCTATAAAAGCAATCCAGCTTGCTCGAGAGTTAGTTTGTTCTCAGTTCTCATCAAGTGAATAACAGTGCGCTCAGTACAGCTTTAGTGTACAGTGCTTATAGTTTCATTACAGTGTTTATGTAAAGAACAGTGTAGTGCCTTGTTTATGTAAAGAACAGTGCAGTGCCATGTTTTTGTGATCTTCAGTGATTGTGAGTTATTGTACTGTGCAAATAAGAAGAACAGTGAAGTTATCAGTGCATACTGTGAGCAATAGTTGAGAATTATTCACCAAGTGTATTTTATTTTCATTTATTCTTCAAAAATAAAATTTCTATTCTATAAGTCCCCTATCTGACCCTTACGCTCAAAACAATATGGCCGGGCGGGAAGTGTAGTTTTACACAGTGAAGCCTTGCCCAAAAAAAAAATACCATTATCATTCAGCCTCAAATGATTTCCCGAGTGAAACTGGGTACCTTGGCTTGTATACACAAACACACATGCATGCACACATGCACGCACGCACACCACACACACACACACACGCTCTTATACTTGTCTGTTACCATTCTAGAGGCACGGTTTTTGTTTGATCTTTACCAAACTTGTAAGCATTTCATGAAAAAATATAGATCAAGTTTGGTCGATGTCTGAAATCAGACCAGGGAAGGAGGAAATAAAAAAAAATCTAAATATTTCTGTTATTGTGATTTGTATCAATACATGTTATAGAACCAATCTCTATTTCTTTTAGAATTTGTTAGTCCATCTTGGCTGTAGGAATGGTGTGAACTATTGAAATTTCTGATCACATACGGCACTGGGATGCTCTCAACTAGCTGTTAAGGTGCTGGTTCATTTATATCTTCATCAATGCAAGGGTATAAATTACTAATAGTGATTATAAAAGCTAACTTTACTCTAGTCATAACAATTTCTAGTTGAGTATTCCTTTATAATGTAAAGTTCTTTAACATTTATTGCAATTCCATCTTGAGTTCTATCTTCTATCTCTATTTCTTATCTTTTCTAAAAACTTTTTACGCCTTTGTATCTAAATTTATGTTAGGTTTCAGATTAGTTTCTTAGTGACATTTCTGCAAGATAATTATTTGTTAAAAGTGTATTACTTTTTTTAAATTATTTTTGTATTCCATGACAACCCCCTCCCACCTTAATTAATGCCATTTTAAGATAAGATATGTAATATGCAATACATTTCTTTCTATTATAACACAAACTTTTCCTTTCCTTATTCAGAGAAGAATTTTGGTTGTGTTGCTGTTGGATTGTAGAATAAGTTCATAGCATTTATCAATATTTTAATTTAATCCTCTATGTGTTGATTAAATCATGTTTACTTGGTCAATAATGTTTACTTATTCTAAAAAAGGAATAGTCAAGGTGCTTTCATGCATCAGTTTCAACCGAGATTCCTTATCATTATGTGGTAAGCTTGCACAAAATAGAAGAAATAGAAATTCATTTTTGTCATTTAATGATTTTTTTTATTTCTGAAAAGGAAAAAATGCTGCACAGATGGTTAACAAAATTTGCGTGTGTATGGCGGTGATGCCTTAGGAGAAAGCACCATTCATAATTGGTTTGCTCAGTTTAGAACTGGAAACTTTGACTTGGCAGATGCAAAGCACTCGGGTCGACCTTCAACTGTTGATGACGACCAAATTCAAGCATTGGTCACAGACAACCCTCACTATGACATGGGATATTGAAGAAACGCTTAACATATCTTATACAAGTGTCTCAAATCATTGGGGGGCTGCGGGATATATTTCTCGAAGTGATATGTGGGTTCCTTACAATTTGACGGAAAACAATTTATTGCACAGCATTTCCATTAGGGATTCCCTCCTGAAACACAATTTTAATAATCCATTTTTAAAATGGTTGATAACTGTTGATGAAAAGTGGGTTTTGTACAATAATATTGTGAGAAAAAAGTCCTGGGGGATACGAAGTGACATCAGTTAAGGACTCCAAAAGCGTTTTGGAATTTGGTGGAATTGGAAAGGTGTCCTTTAGCTCCTCCCGCCCAACCAGATCATTAATTCTGCAGTAAACTGTACCCAGTTAGAACAATTAAAGTCAGTGGTTGAGCAAAAGTGTCCAGCATTGGCTAATCGCAAAGGCATAGTTTTCCATCACGATAACGCCCGTCCTCACATGTCTTTGAAAACCCGTCAGAAATTATTGGAGTATGGTTGGGATCTGATCCCCCACCCACCCTTTTTACCAGATCTAGCCCCAACAGATTTTCAATTATTTCAAAACTCTCTTAATGGGAAACACTTTAATTCACTCGAGGACTGCAAAACACACACAGAAGAGTTCATTGCGCAAAAATCTGAGGAGTTCTGGGAGGACAGAATTAAAAAATTACCTGAAAGATGCCATCATATTATAGATCAAAATGGGTCATATATAATTAATTAAAAGCATTTACAAGAATTTGAAATTTTTATTGGAATCACCATTAAAAAACGCTATGAACTTATTTTAAAACTCAATATTACAGTTTAAATTAAGTCTTAAGTTACAATGAATATACTTATTTGATTGACATTAGAATTTTATAGGTTAATTCCTATTTGAGAACTTTCCGCAGGTAACATGAAACCTCCTCAGGCCAGTTTTTGAACCACCAAGTCAAGGAAACATACTTCCAAATGAATCATGTTTTCTTATGATGAATTGGCCCCCAGGAATTGTAAGAAGATATGCCTATCTGCCAAGAAACACTATTTTTTAGTATTTTATTTTATACCTGTGAATAGTTGCCTTGATTGATGTTTTGAACTTGAAATTAACCATCCTGTATTTTAGCCAATTTCCCTCAAGGGAAATCAGCTATTGAGGTCATACTCTCGGTGGGATTTTCAAAAAATTTCTTCGAATGTCCATTGATCCTACTCAGGACATGACGACAATTAGGTGCGTTCAAAATTTTATATATATATATATATATATATATATATATATATATATATATATATATATATATATTTGTCTGTTAACACTCTAGCAGTCACAGTTTTTGTATAATCATTATCAAACTCGATATTTGAACGTTTTATGTAAAAATAAAGATCAAGTTCAGTAATGGCTGTAATCATACCAGTAGAAGGGGAGTTTTAGATGGGGGAATTTCAAAAATTCTTAATATCTCTGGTATTATAAGTTGGACCAAAACATTGTATAGAACCATTCTTGCTGCAAATAAAATGTTGTAAAAATATTGTTATTCTCTATCTTTAATATTAACAGAGATATTCTCGTTTTTTAGTTTTTGGCCTTCAGTAACCCCCTCTCCTACTCATGTTATAAGGATTAGGATTAGGATTGAGGTACTCAACTACTATAGGTTCTTAGCACTGTCTGCGCTAAGGATACTCAAGTCGTAATAACAATAAGCTGTTATATTGTGAACTAAATTATTGTAAGCTTAAAAACTAAATATTTTTTTCTAGAATCCTTTTCTATGCAAATTTGTTGAGTGATGATGTCATCAATTGAGGTTTATGTTCTTGTCTCGTAAATGTTTATTTGATTTAAACCATAATTGATATTTCACAGTTTTTGTCAACACTAAAGATTATATTTGTTATTGGCTGAAAATTGGACTTGGAATAGTGGGGGTTTATAAGAGAAGAACTAATCGTTTATGCTATTGATGGTCTACAATTGTTGTACTATGCACTTTTTCATTACTTAAGTATTAAACAAGTTATTCAAACTTTCTTGTTTTCAGCCTTTAGTACCCCCCCCCTTTATAGTTATTGATTTTTCACATATAGATAGAGAGTATGTAGTGAGATGAGATCACAAGTGTGTTATACCAGCACTTGGGCAATCTGCTTAGTTTACACAGATCCTGCATGTCAGACCTTCTTAGTATTGAGTAAGTTGAGAGTAATTTAATTTTGTATGAAATTAAATTAAAAATAATAAAATATATATTTATACTACGATAAGTCTAGTGATGTACACTACATAGTATTGACAAAAAGCTGTTAAACTGTAGCTTTTGGCCTTCATAAGGCCATGTTCTGTCCTTCCTGGAAAAGAGGGTACTTAGGTTAACTGAATATATTGTTATGATATTGATTTATCTACTAAGTTTACATTCAATGTCTTGCTCTGATAAATTTTCTTTTTTTCAGCCAAATTTGTAATTGAAAATCACATTATTGGTTTGCTCAGTGAAAAGACTTCGTAAATTCTCATTCATAGGTATTTTTATATTAAAGATAAAGTATATAATTTTCTTCCTTTGACATTATTCAATAACTTTCCTAATTTGAAATATTTTAGACATACTCAGAATTCCTGTTAAATGTCATGAAGCAACACAGTCATGAGAATACAGCTTTATTTTCTTGTGAACAGCTATATTCAATGTATGTTCATTTTCCTGTCACCTGCCATTACCTTGAGGGTAAAGTTTTTGGAATTGTATCCTAGTTGAATTAAAGGTAAAAAAAAAAAAAAAAACTATTAATGAATGATATTACTTTTATATTTGTCTATAAAATTAATGGAAACTCCTTTCTTGTTATGGTGTATTTGAGTTTATTTCATTTATTCCCTTATTTAGCACCTATGATAACACTTATTGAAGGAGTGTTGCAAAATATTCAAAAGTATTTAAGCTTTCTGAATGAGTAAATATACTTGTTAAAGTTGTGGCTATCTTATTCAATTATGAACAGATTGGCTGAAGGTCAATTCGTAGAAAAGTTCACTTCTTGCCTTTATCACATATATTCCTTACCTCTATGAAGCCCCTTCAGAACTTTTCATCATTTTCTTTCTTTTCCCTCCCTCCAAAAAATAAGTCTTCTCATGAACAGGAATGAAATTATGTGGAAAAATGTTATTGACCTAGATAGGAATTATTACTCTGTTCCGAACAAGAATCATTTCTCATTAGCTTATAATTATTTTGTTCTTTTCAGGACTTAACAAATGTAATTATTTCTATGTTTCAATGGCTCCCAATTATGAAATGGGGAGCTAACTGCATAAATCTATAACTTTTTCTTTATTTTTTACAGGTTATGATTTTCCAGAAGCTGTGAAGCACCATTGTTAGTTTGCACTTATAGAATCCAAACTGAAAAGATAAAAATTTGGAGGTGATATCTGTGACTGATGAAGAAAAACTCAGAACATTTAGATAAAAATGAACACTCCTGTAGAAAAGTAGTACGAGTATATATTCATTATGTTCTGACTATATATAGTAGTTTTCTTCAGCTGAGCAAAGAGATGGACAAAAAGTTACTACTAAGATAACACAATAGATTACTGACTAATGGAGGATTGTCTATGTTTTAAGTAGTCTCAAAAGGCTTGAGAATTGCTTCCATAATTGTCTCCTATTTTAAAAATAAATGCTGTCATATCTGTCGGTAGATGCTGTCATTACTTCGATTACGTCAAGTACACATGGTAAGCGCTTTCAGTGCGATGGCACCATCCTCAAGCCTGTTGCTAGTTGTACTGGGTAGTTCCTTGAAATTTTCTACATTTATGTAGTCCTTTGGTCAGCTGTTAGTTGTTACTTTCAATATGGAAAAGTAACAACTAACAGCATCATCTTGTGTCATAGTTGTTTACATGTCTGGATTAATTAGCTGTCCTTTATTGATGCCATCTTGGGTCCTCCCAGTTAGAAAGTCTTCATTTCATATTGTGTTGGAGTTTCCAATTTAAATGTTCTTTAGTAAGTTTTATTTTCTTTTGTACACCTGTGATGCATCCAGCACTGCAGTCGGAGCGGTCCTCCAGCAGCGAGAAGGAGAACATTGGAGACCCCTCGGATTTTTTTCTAGGTCCTTCACAACGGCACAGCAGAGGTACTCCGCTTATGACAGAGAGCTGACAGCAATCTACTGCACCGTCAAGCACTTCAGGCCACTGATCGAAGGTCGGCAGTTCAGTATTCTAACGGACCACAATCCGCTACGTGAACTTTATTAGTCAAATCACTAGCAACATTCTTCATGTCGCTGGTGAAGAAAACAAGGTGGCCGACACCCTCTCGCGATTAGAGAAGATAAACCTCCTCTCAAGATAAGAGGAGATGATGGTGAGCATCATCCAAGCCCAGCAGATCCCAGAGCTTCTTAGGAACCCCAGCCTGAAATTGAAGTTGATCGATCTTCCGCAATTGGATAAGCCACTCCTCTGCGACTTCTCCACCCTGAAGGCTCGACCCTATTTCCCCCCATCCATCTACCTAGAGGTATTCAGAAAGCTCCATGGACTTAGTCACCCTGGTGTTTGCGGTACACGGCGTCTTATATCCCAACGGTATTTCTGGCCAAGCATGAATACCGACCTTGTGACTTGGACCCGGCGCTGCATCGCTTGCCAACGCTCCAAGATCCATCGCCACACAATGACTCGGCCGATTTGATCATGTCCACGTAGACATTATAGGATCCCTGCCACCATCGGATGGCAAGAGATACTGCCTCACCCAACAAAGGCCCAGGCCCACCCGCTGTCCGGAAGCCAAACCTCTCGAGGACATCCCCCAACAACCATCGCCACCGCCCTCTACCGGGCATGGATCAGCAGGTTTGGCGTCCCTGCTAGGCTCACGACAGATCAGGGTCGGCAGTTTGAGAGCGAGCTTTTCAATAGACTCCTTCACCTCCTCGGAACACGCCGCTGTCAGACCACAGCATACCACCCGCAGCCAAACGGCATGGTAGAGCATTGGCACAGAACGTTGAAGACAGCCCTCACCACCCACCTCATCGACTCAAAGTCTTGGACCGAGCTGCTACCAACAGTCTTCCTCGGTTTGAGAGCCGCCAATCGGGACGACAACTCTACAAGTGCGGCAGAGTTGACTTGGTCAGCCCCTGCGATTCCCCGGGGAACTTCTTGAAAGGAACCCACAACCAGACGAGCTGGATGACTTTCTCCGCAAGCTCCGCGTGAACCTCCAGCGTCTACAGCCTGCCCCACACCGCACCATTCCAGCCACGATCTTCATGCGAGACGACGCAGTGAGGAAACCCCTCACACCACTCTACACCAGACCACACCTGGTTCTGGAGAGAGGAGATAAGACATTTATGATCCTCCTCGGCTCGGGTAAGAAGACAGCCTCCATCAACAGGCTCAAGCCAGCCCATGTCTTGGAGGATGCCACCGACCCACACAGGCCACAGCCAAGACTTCTAACTCCTGACGTGACATCTGAAAATGCCCCTGCCACAGAAGCCAATCAGCCTCCATTAAATACCATGACCCGACGCACGCTTGAGCGATCCTTCAGTAATGTTGGACATTGGGGGGAAAAAATAAAAGTTTTAATTTAGGATTTTGATTGTATTGTTAGTACCACATAAACCCTTTTCAATTGAGTAGATTGATTTTTAGCCATATTATTGCAATGGTTTATACATAATGCCTGGTTATAATTGCTATGTTAAAAAAAGCCTTGGCTTATTAATTCGTCGTGAACGCTTATTTCATTTTATAAATTATTGTTGCTTCTAGTACACATTAAGGGTATTATAACAAATCAAAAACTGACACAAAAGTTTTTTAAAATTCCTCTAATTTTTTTTTTTTTTACATCGAGCTGAAAATAATTTTATTTAATTAAATTCGGAAATCGCTTGTATTTGCTTGAAAAAATATCACTTGGCATGCTTTTAGGAGTATATTGTTTTATTTACAACGTCGTCAGATCTTGCCTATTCATTAAATATTTTACTTTTATTGTTAACACTTTCGGTGCTGAAGACGTATTATACCTCCCGCAGACCTAATGTCACATTTAAGGCCAACACTTAACAACGATAGCGATTGCTTAGAAACAATATCTTCGGAAGTAAAAGAACTTCTAATTGAAAAATAAAAAACATTTTAAATTTTAGAAATGTTAGATATTCTTCCAGCTTACAAATTCTCATTATTAAATTAAATACATAGATTATTTTTAAATTATTAATCTAGATATATTTTTGTTTACAATTTTAGTATTGCGTTTGTGAACTTCAATTTATTAAAAAAATAAAAATTTATATAACATATGTTGATATTATGTGTCTACAAATCACAATTCTCTACTTAGTAAGCGATACATAATCTGTATGTACACATTTAAAATTCATCCTACCGTTATATCGCATCTGGCGAAATTGCTTAAAAAATTGCTGATCAGGTAGTTCAATAGAGTATTCGATGTGCTTTAAAATGACACCAGAATCAATATTCTAGGACCAGTAGAAACGGAGATATTAATGAATGTCCGGGCTTACCCTATCACTCGCTCCAGTGTGCGACGGGGACGAACCATACGTCCTCCTGTCTGCTTCTGTGACGGGGTCATTGGGGGGAAGTGATGTAACGGGAACTCACCCATGTCAACTTAACCTTCCCCAACAACTGTCAAGCCAGGGGAAGGTTACAAGCCAAGGTGGGCTTCCGGCGACAGTGTTGCCCGACAGATGACAATTTAAAACTAAACTAATTAATGTAATTATTAAGTGGGTACACTGCGAGTAACCTGAAAGTTACCTTTTAGTCAGTGTGTATTTGACCTGTGATGTGTGCACGTGTCTACTGCTAACGAACAGAATTAACAGAGTTTTTATGTGTTATTATTTATTTTATCATTATTTTACAATATAGTGCATTATTTTAATTTCGGAGCGGTTGTTATTATTTTGTTTTACCTTGTGCACTAAATATATATATATATATATATAGATCTATCTATCTGTTACCACTCTAACAGTCACAATTTTTGTTTGATCGTTACCAAACTCAATATTTTGTCGTTATGTGAAAAAAGAAAGATCAAGTTTGTTAATGGCTGAAATTGGAAAAGGGAGAGAATTTTGAAAATACAAAACATTTCTGTTCTGAAGTCGGATTGAAACAATATATAGAATAAATATTATTGGAAATTAAATGTACTATAAATATTGTTATACACATTTATTCTCTATCTTGAATATTAACCGAGATTTAGCATTTTTCAGCCTTCAGTAAACCCCCCTCTTCTACTTGTGTTACATAAACAATACACTGTTATATAATAAACCACATTATTCAAAGCTTAAATTCCAAATATTGTTTTCCTGAGACCTTTATTATATGAGATGTAAATATGTTCTTGTGACCCCCCCCCCTTTTAAATTCTTGAACTACTAAAATTTGATTGATTGAGGTAAAAATTATTCTGATTCTTAATAAATTACAGTACTTGATATAGTACATAGTTTTCAATTCAATAAAATTAATATGATATATTCTGAAATATTATAGTTATTGTTTATCTTCCCGGTGAGCCATTGGCAGACCTGTTTGTTTACATTTGAGACACTTCCCATCGGGAGGGGAAACGTTTCTTATTATCATTTGTATTTCTTCACATAATATTCACAGTAGTGTTGTGTTAGCGCAGTATGTAGGTTAATCTATTATTAAAGTTCACGAGGGAAACCTGCTTTTTTTATGCAGCCCCTGCGTGACGGAATTTTTGGTATCTCGGAGATGAGCGAAGATGGAATCCTGTTGTCATAGATTGGAGCATCATCGGCTGATGGGGAGGAGAGTGGAGATATTATTTAATAGGCTGGGGCTGAGGGAACTTTCAGCTGATGAAGTGAAACTGGTAGTGCACCAGTTGGTGGAGGCAAGTAAGGCCCAGGTGGCTGACCTTCTGAGGTTGTTTTAAGCCTTGCAAGGACACTGGTTGTGCATGTTATGTTAGAGGCTGCAAGTTGGCTCATCAGCTGGCAGAGACAGTTGTGGCACAAATGAGGGCTTTGTCTCGATTAACAAAGATAAAATTTGTGATGGAGAATGGGCCTGTATGATGGTTTTACAGCCCATTTCTATTTTCACGGATAATAGAAGACTTGGGACAGAGATAGAAGACATGGAGAATAGCCCTGCGTGAGAGTGAGGGAGGACAAGTGACAATTGTGGGAATAAGAGAGTGGTAATAAGAACTTCCTCCTGGGAGTGATAGGAGTGCTTCTTAGGGTTTATTCAAAATTCATTGGTGGTCCATTGGTCTTATATCGGCTAAGTTCCGAGAGCGAAAGGGACAGAGAAAATACTTGTTGATGATCACTGTCACTTTATTGTACTTGAGGTGCAATTTTATTTTTGTGTGCAGCATTGTTTTATTTATTTTTTTCAAAAAAGATTTTTTTTTATTACTGTAAATAAAAAGATGTCTGTAAAGAAATTTGGTTTTGTTGTTACCTGTGCAACAAACAACAGGGTATGATACCCATTGTGCTTTTACTTATTTATTTCCCCCTATTAATATAAAGGAGGTAGATAATATTATTTGAATAAAAAAGAAGAGAAAAGAAAGAAAAATGAGTGGCAATTTAAATAATAAACCCACCCATTTCTCCACTGAGCGGGCCATTTGTAAACCCAATTTGGGGTAACAGTCTACTTGACGATCAGCCAGTAATAATGGCATATACTGACAGGTATGACAATAGTATTATATATACTGGCAGAACCAACCCACTACTTGATATGTCATAAATAACTTCAATAGCATAAATTAGTTTCACAGAAAAACAATAATAGGATATTCTAAAAATGAATGTACTTATTTAACACAAACATTATCTGAGGTAGGATATAATTGCTAACTATTGCAGAATATGAGATGGACTTAACTTTATCAGTGATGTTGATAACATAGAGAATCTACTGTGTAGTTTTATTGCCTACCCTGAAGTGATTTCAATAAAGATTTAGAGTCCTTGGTAAATGAATTTTAGTGGGCACAGTTTTGCTATGAATATAGAAGTTGCAATTGCAGTGTAATTGCATTTCATATTGCAGCATACTCTTCCCTCCTCCTTAGGGGGGGGGGGAGACTGTGGTCAGTTCTTCCTGTGTCAGCCTGCCTGTAAACTGGATCTAAGAGAGTCATTATCATTACGCAAGCAAAGGGGCTGTCAGATGTATGTACATGATGGGCTCTCACTACGACTCTAGCACGCTCTGGTAGTGAACTCATGAACTAATGTTCTTCCTTAGTGGGAATCAAACCATCACCTATTTTTACCTTCAGATTACTGAGGGTATTCGTAAATATAGCCTTGCCTTAACCCGCTGGCCACAAGCATCCCCTATAAAATTGTTTAATTCTATTTTATCTTTGTTACATACATGTTGTGTAGACTAACTACTACTATGTCATTTGGAAGGAAGAAAATGATAGAGACAAAAAAAATAGCTGGATGAGAGTTATTTGTTGGGGTTTTAGGGAAAATTATTGATGTTAAAAAATCAAGAGCTACAAAATTTAATGACAGAAAAAAGTAAAAACCTTTAATTTTCCAATGGGTAAATCTGTTCATTTGAAAGCTGAGATAAAGAAGAAATATTATATTAAAGCAACAGGAAATAACTGTAGGGTGAAATTTCGACAATTTAGTCTTCAAAAAAATCAGGTTTACAAAAAAGTTTAACTTATGTAACTATGTGTATCTTCAATCTGAGGTGATTCACCTGGGACCCATCCAGGCTCAGTGGATATTGAAAGTTCATTCAAATCCTTCTTGCCAAATTTCTCTTTTACCCATGTAGTATTGGGATTTTGATTCATTAATATGAATGTTTTTGTATCAGAAATCCATAATAACAGTGTATAACATGTGAAACAACTATTAAATGCAAACCCAATTTATTCATAAGATTAACAAGATTGACATACTACAGATTTTCCATAATTAACCCTTCACCTATGAGGAAAAAAACCATTATGAATTCACAGAGTTGATCAGCACTGCTCTCCTTTAAACCATGTTTTCTAAACAATTTTAGGCTCACTAAAAATATAAATGAATCCACATAAGCAATTCCATGATGATTGGTAATGACTACCATCCTCCATACTAGTTTTATTCTTCTCCAATGGCCTTTTCTCATTGCCTATCAGGGCCTTCCACTCACATCTTCATCTCACATAATAACACTTCATCCTCACATAATAACACTGCTTTTTCAAAATTCTTTGCTTTGTTTATGAATCCACCTTCATGCTTGTTCATTTTGATTAAGTGTTGGTTGTAAAAGCAACAGAATATTTACCAGGTCTAGGGCAATGTAAATTAATCGTTTGCAATTATTATTGTACTACACTGCAGTCCAATGCACTTGTATCAAATAACAACCTAATATTAGTTTTCTAACATAGGTTTTCATTTATTCCTTAACTGTACTAGGGAAATGAATTAATTTGTCATTTTGGCCATAAGCCAACATATCTGTTAGATTTGTACACTACTTGTTGAACAATCAATTCTTACATCCTCAGCCTTTAGACTACAAAATACAGGATCATCGAAATAGCGCAGTAGTATCAATTCTGCAATTAGGTCCCTCAATTATCCATGCTTTTTCTCAACAAAACCGAGTGAAGTTTGGTATTCTCTTTTCTTCAGGAATCCTGACATGTATCTTACTGCTTTATATTTGTAGATTGTAGATGGCTTCCATTTGAAAAATATTTTATGTGGAATTTATTTTTCAACAGATATTTTCTGGTAAAACATCACTTAAATCCCTCATATGACTGTGATTAGGAGGTAAGACTTGCTGGACAGACTGCTGCCATGTTGCTGAAGGAAAATAAACCATGTATTTTTAAGAAAAAAGAAAAGAAAAATAATATTTTATTTAAAACAAAGCAAATATTTAAACATATCTTATAGACAGACGTCATATATCTTACAAACAGAAAGCATGACATGATTCTACAGAGATAGGAATATTTAACATATGTACGTATAGGTGTGTGTATGTGTGTGTGTATATATATACACATATACAGTCGACTCTCGCTATCACGAAATTCCACGGGACTGCCATTTTTGTTCGTGTTATGTATAGTTCGTCTTAGGCATAGTTGGAGTTATAGAGGTGAACTAAATGAAAATTCGTGTTACAGAGGTAAAAAAATGTACTGTGATTTATTCCCTACATCTTCTACAAATGTACATAATCTTAATATTTTACAAATATTTAAATGAATTAAAATATGTATATATACATAATTAAAAAAAAAAACGGTAAAACACAGAAAACAGAAAATATAATATTAATTCCACTGATTAATAAGCCCTTAATCTTCCTTTGCTTAAAACTGAAAAACATTATCAGTCATAATGTTGATGAAAATAAAAAAAACTTTGCTATATCCCTTACAGCTTCAAAATTAAACATTTAACTTGGTACAGTATAATAAAAAATACTTACAGTAAACATAATAAATATCGCATAAAACAGAGTAAACAGTACCGACCATATTACTGCAATCCCACTAGAAATAGTCCGTTATCTTCTTCTGCTTAAGGCTGTTAGCAACACGTTTGTCAATCATATTCTCGATTGAAACAATTGAAGAAAACACACTGTCTGGTACATCAGTGTTTTTTTCTAAAAACATACGTATAGTACGTACTGCAGCTTTGGCTTCTTTAGATGTGACGTCTGCTGGTTCTTCATCGTTGGTTAAGGAATCTGGATAAAATATAACCGGAAAATTAGTTTGTATTACGTATGGTAATTTCTTCGGGTTAGACAGGTTTTTCCAAGGAGATTAAAAATAATTCGTGATATCGAGGATTTCGTGTTATTGAGGTTCTTGTTAGCGAGAGTCGACTGTATATATATATATATATATATATATATATGCACACACACACACATACATATACAAATGTGTCTGAAATATAACCCCTAAAGTTTGAATTTGTTAATGGGAGAAATCTGACCAGGAGGAAAGGGAAATTAAAAATATCTGGTATTATGTGTCAGGTCAAATAATGTTATATCTTGCTGCAAATTTAATGCTCTATGATATTAAGCGAGTTGTTAGTATTTTTTGGTCCTCAGCCTACTGTAAACCCCCCACTTCTATTCATCACAAGTTAGCAATATGCTAATATATCATGAAAAATCTTATTTCAATCATAAATACCAAATATTGTTTTCAATAGACCTTTTCTTTGTGAGATACATGCAAATATGTTAGGTGAGATAATGACACCATTAATTAAGATTTTATATTCTTGACTCGAAAATGTTTATTTTATCTGCACCATTATATAATATTGAACCATTTCGTTCAACACTAAAGGTCATATTCGTTAATAGCTGAAATCGGACCAAGAAAAGGAGTGATTGAAAAATTCAAAGTATCTCAGTTATTATAGTCGGATCGAAAAGTATATAAAACCAAACTTGTCAAACATTTAATGTTGTAAAATTGTTGTTTTATACATTTTTTCTTAATTCGAATATCAAATGAGTTATTTTTAATTTCATGTTTTCAGCCTTCAGTAAACCACACAAAAATCATCTGATTTTTACTTTAAGTAACTGAGTCAGTAAACATCTCATGTCCAGCATATATTTCAATTTCTGTTTACATAGGCTTCTTACTAAGAGAAAAATAGAGAGTAGATGGTCAATAACTAGTACACCATCTTTCACATGGGTAGTCTGCTTAGTTTAGGTATCCTGTGTGACAGACTTTTTAAAATTAACAAGATAGCCAAGCAAAATGGTTTTTTTCTGGTCATATCTTCTATTTTTCAGGAATTCACCTACAGCCAAGGTATTTTTCCAGTACCCTTATACTAACAGATGAGATAACTGCTGTCTTAAGACTTCAAATATCAATGGAGAGAGAAACTGATTATTTGAATGCCATTTAGCAGATAGTTTAGAATTTGCTAGTTATTGCTTCTGCCAATAGTTTTGTAATTCATATTTTAAATTTTACTCCAAGCTAAATAATTATTGAATTAGTGCTGAATTCATACAGTAAATCATAGAGCTCATATGATATTTCTAAAGATGAATTGAATATTTAGATGGCAAGCCTAAGGATATGCAATTTCAATTTATAGATCACAATGTAGCAGATATGTTGTTACATATGTATTAGAACTCTGAATACGGAGTACTGAAGAATAGTAGAATTCCTTCTGACTGTAGTAACAATGGCTAGTCTCGTAGAGAACTCCTTTTGAGAAAAACCACTATTAGCAGCTGTTACAACAGCCAAGACCTCCAAGAATTCTAAGCCTCTTCTTGCACAAGGATCATCATCCTCTCAAAGGCCGTCCAGTCTGACAGGCTAATAGCATCATCAAACACTTCAAGGTCTACAAAATGGTTCATACAATTCTAGACATCCCCATCTAAACAGCTGAGGCTTAACAATTTTTTCTTCTTAGCAATTACTATGGTTAAACACTGTTTTAGTATTTAAAGTTTCTTCTTCATTTACCTAGTCTGTGTTAGATTGTGCTGGGCAGAAAATCATCTTCACCAAGTTTTTTTTAAATTAAAAAAATTGCTTATTTTACAAATTATTAGAATTTTGTGGTAAGAAAATGAAATTCATCTCCAAAATGTCTGAACATAATATTTCAAATGAAGATTTTCATCTAAATAGTAATATTTCCATTTCAAAATTGAACAACAATTTTGCTTTTAATGCTCATTTTGTTTTTCATACTGGTAACTTAATATTTTGGATAAGCGATATCAATTATACAAAAAGAAAAAAAAAGTTAACCATTTTGTTAATTTATGTTGAATAACTTTTCTAGTGAATTTCTGAAAATGGGTGTTTAAAAGTTTTGGTTTGATATTGACAATATTTCACTTATGAATGAACCTACAAACATGAACAATTATGAATTTATTAATGTTGATAAACAAAATACTTTTACCATTATTTTTTATTTACGTCCACTTTATGCTACTAGGCTAATCGGGACGAGTTATCTACAGGTTACCACCCTTTTCTAGCCAAGGTGGGCTCAAGGAGTTTATTTAATGAGTCCTTCACTAAATAAATTTCTACTGCCCAGGGCGGGAATCGAACCCGCCACTCTAGGTCTACCACACGAGATTAGGACCAATGCCCTAACTCGCACGGCCAACCTGAGCCCCAAATACTTTTACATTATGTAACAAAAGAAGTTTTATTTTACCTTCCTTTACTGCAGATTGAGGTCTTTACATCATTTATTTGTTTTGTTCTGACTACCACAAGGCTGATATATTCAATGACTCTGATTTGAATAAATATGATAGTGACTTAAGTCAAGTAGTACTTGAAGAAAATTAATTTAATATCATACAGTAATATAATATAACTCATCATATAAAATCCTTAGTTCCAAACTTAGAGGAAAGGGTGGTATCCTATATATAATCCAACCTGATTAGTCATTGTAGCAAGAAGTGGATGGAAATAAATAACATAGCATACAATAATGTGAAATTGATAGTGAGTGATAAAGGAGACTCTCAACTCTGTGTTTGGTGCCTTGGCTAGTTGCTTAGAGTTATTGAGACCTAAAATTACTCCTGCTATTACTCTTTTTGACATATTTTACACGTTTACCACATCCTTACCTTTTCTGCAATGTGGGGGTGGAAGTGTCATTATTTTTTGTCTCTCAAGGCATTCCAAAATTGTTAGAGTTTAAATCAGTTATTTTTTTTCTTTGTGTATTTTTATTATATCTATAAAAAATAAATAAATGAATGTGGAGTCACTGGACTTCATCATTTACAATAATTGAGATAATGTCTTCATCATTATCAAATGACGAATTACGAGGGTGAATCAAATGAAAACCTTAAAAGTTTAACCTGAACTTTACAGAACTTTTAAGGTTTTCATTTGATTCACCTACGTATCTCACATTCGTCCAGATATACCATCTAATTTTTCTGAATCCATAATCAATATCCAAAGGTTTCTTGACATCTGTATGGAATATGAGAACATCATAACTCAATAAATCGGCCTTTAAGCAGACAAAATATTTGCTTCAATTTGTTATTTTTAAAGTCCTTCTATAGCAGAAACATTGTAACTAAACATTCTTTCCATACATGGGCTGTGATATGTATTAATACGAGGAAGGGGCACTCTCTTATTTAGTGCTTTCAGAGGATAACACCTAAATGTGATAAGTCTTATACTTGTACATATTGAGTTTATTTATGTTGTAATTTCTTTAGGTGTTTTTGATTTGTTTTTTTTCAATCAATTTTATTTATTAATTTAAAATAGAATAAAAAAACTTTGTTTTTACACTACCCAAGTTTAGAACTATTAAGATTTGTCCTGAGAGTTGAATTTTTGTTGGAATATTTAATCGGGGTTTTCATTCAATTCTGGGACCAATATTCTATTACAACACACATTCTCTTACCTATTGAAGACAATTTTACTATTCAAAATACCAACACACAAAGTGGAGGTGTTGACAGTGGTTTCTGTCTCAACCACTGTTTATTTTTCTTCTATTTTAAAATGAATGTTTATCACACCATGCATTTCTATGATATTTCTGTGTATTTGCAATATATTTATGAAATCAGTGTTATTTGTCTTTGAACTTGATAAATGTGTAATAAAGGTATTTAATTTTCTTTCATTTCATTCCTTGACCTAATTTTTTGCAATCTTTTCAGTTGTATTGAAGGTTTGGTATTTTTTGTAATATATATAACAAATGTGTGTGTTTTCCTATAATCAAAACAATTTGAGTTAAAAATTATTTAAGAAATGTTGATATGAATACAAAAAAAAGGTAGGTGTGCCATCTTATCTGCTTTCTCTATATTAAATGATCTCATCGGTTTGTCAAAATTTATTATTAACACATATTAAGACAAATTTATTTAATAACTGCAAATATATGCATATAAATGAAACCATTGTGGAAGGTCATTGACTCTTTTATTTGTTTTTATTAGTGTTAGAAAAAGACATTTTATTACATTTGGGAGCATAAATAAGTCATAGTAACTGATTACTCATTTAATGGTAATTGAGGGGTGTCTTGATGTGTTTTAATTATCATTGTGGTATTAATTGATATTCCAATTTCGAAAGCTCTGATATTCTTAATGCTCCCATGATTAATATTTTTTTAATGATATAGAACATTAATCACACGAATATTAAGAATATCAGAGCATTCAAAATTGGAAAGTGAATAGAAGAATTTAAAATAGGCTATAATAATGAACGGTTATAATGAAAACCTGACCGGCAATGAATTTAATAAGGCAAAATCATCTAAGAAAGATGGGCTTATGGTACTAGAAAAGACAGCGAAAGTTCTCAAAAAATATTGCATAAAGACAATCTTCATTTCTAACATGAAAGTTAGCCAGATAATACAAAGTGCAAAAGACACCCTGCACTTAAGAATCACTCAGATAAAGAGCATCCCATGTACATGTGGATAATAATAAATTGGGCAAACGGAAACATTAATATCCAGAAGAATTTATGAGTACCTGAAAGCAGTTAAGAAATCAGAAGAAACTAAATTTTCAGTAGTGGAATGTTTCCATAGCTCAAACCTCCAAATAAAATTTGGCAAAGCCGAAGTTCTGGCTAAAGTAACAAAAACTCAATGAAAGATGGTGTCAACATCAGATTTTTTATTTCAGTAAGTGGAATTGGGAAAAAAGTTCCTGGAATCATAAAATTTGTTTAGAAACCCTTCCGTAACAAGAAAATGTTTTTTTCTGGTATTTGTACAAAAGTTTTTGGCTCTTAGAATTTTGATCGTAAACTAATTACAAGGTATTGTATCCCTCAAAGAACACTTTTCTTTTATTCAGCCTTGACTGCCAGTGAATCATTCTTGTGACCAAGGTTAGCTGCACCATACTAAGAACTTTTCATGACAGCATAACTTGGTGGTTCAGTTGTATGAATTTTGAGCTCAGGAATTTGTACAGTAATCCTGGAATGGAGGACCTCCATCCACCCCTCTGAAGTTTTATTGTGCACTACTGCTCCTAAAGCTCTTATCCATATTTTGCACACCAATTATTCTAATACTGAAGTTCGCAGAATTTTAAGTGTCATTATAACCACCAGTCTTGAAATCTATCATCAATTTACATTTATTGAGCATCTAATCAATTACACAAGCTTGCCTGAACAAAAAAAATTAATTTACGATATCTTAATTTGCTCCTATACATGCAAAGTTTTGCTTAGATAGAATTAGCCTTTTTTTTTTAAAAAAAAAAAAAAATAGTCTATGAATAGAAAAAGGACTAAGAGTGTAAATAGGCTTAACATTGTCTATTTAGTAATTCAAACTTAGCCAAAATTGATCATCCTTGAATTCATTAATCCTGTCCTGTTTCTTTCAAGACTAGTAGAATGGAATATTTAAATTGAATTGTACCAGTTACTTAGGATTGTGGATAGGTGATCAAATTTAAACTGAATCATTTACTTACATCTTTCCGAGCTGAGGATTACATCAACTAGTATCACAAATTTCTTAATGCTTCAACATTCTCATGATAAAAGAGGATTACACCTTCTTAACCTCTGCATAAAAATATGTTGGGATTTCACCCATTCAAATTTATTTTCTTTTATAAGTAACTAAAAAAACCTGACCAAAGTTTGATTGCCAGTGCGAAATTGTAAAATTGGCCTGAAATCATCACTCATGCCTCTGAATACTTTATATTACATTTGTGGTTATGCTTGATATTTGCTGTTTTATTCCAAATTTTGTTTCAAACTTTTGATTTGGTCTAATGATGGAGATGTTAAAAAGTATATATTTTCTTCTTATAGCTTCTTGAAGAAGATCCTGTATTCTTTCTTCAATTTTTTTTTTATGGCAAGGGTTACCAATAAAAAACTTTTCTCTATGCAGACTTTATTTCATAATTGTCCTACATTTTTCATGGCCTTTATACAACTCTTTTTCAGGGGATATTCCTTTTATTTATGATGTGCCCAACCTTTTTATATCCACCGAAATGAACCTTTCCCACTGTTGAGCATGCTAGCAGTTGTATAACTTGGTATAAAGGGGATGAGCACTTTGTGCGTAAAAATAAAATGGGCTCTGAAGAGTTGGCATATAAGCCACGAACATGTAGGGCAAGTAAGAAATAAAGTTTGTTCAGAGGACAGTGTTTTTATTGTTGACTGTTTCCCATGAAAAAAATAAAGTATATCTTTTATCCCTAATAAAATACAAATATTATAAAAGCCATAAAGGATTGAGTGTGGTTAGGATAAATCTTGAAAAACAACTTTTTCAACACTAATGATGCTTTTATCTAAGACTAGAATGAAAATTAGGAAAGGAGTTTTTATTGGATGTTGTGCTAGCCAGAAAAGAATATAGTGTGACTACACAACAATATATCCTTTCATATTCAGGTGAATTACAAATATAACACTGCTTACGTCACTCCTATTTTGGTAACTAAACTAATGCACTATGGGAGTTTTGTTTTAATGTTGCTAGTATTGCTGGATAAAGAGTTGGTAGTAGATCCCCTAGTATTTTTTTGTTGTGGAAGATCACTGCAATTATTCTTTTTATTTTCAAATCTGAACAAATTATTATAAAAGACATTTTTGTTGATATTATCAAAGAAAAGTGTCTTTATTTTTGTTAATGGATGTATTATTAATACCAGTTTGGTAGCAGAATTATTATGTTGAATGTATTCCTAAGAATATTTATTAATAACATATATTGAATGTCAAGGTATGAGTGGTTATCAGATTTAGTATGGATTAAGTGTAGTCATTATTGAGATTTCTATAAATAAAGAAGTTTGAATTTAACATGCTACAGATGTACTGCACACCATATGATTTCTGAATCAGTACCCATTTTTTTTATATGCAGTTAATCTTGTTATAGTTAGGCACAGTATTTAGTATGCTTATTCCACTGTTACTGGTTACATAAAATGGACTGTCATTGGCTGCTACCTCAAAAAATGATAGAAAATGTATTTCAAATCACTTAAAATAAGAAAAGGTTTTTAGTATGGTACTAAGTGATGACAGTTTCAAATGATGTATTTTGTAATGTGACAATGTCACCAAAATCCAAAGAAACAAACATTAAATTGACAATACCTTTCTAAATTTGATATTTATAACAACATTTTACAATAATAATTACAATGTGAGGAACTGAGGACATTTTCTTTTCTTTGTATTATATTAACAGATCATATTCACAAAATTAATTTTCCTATAATAATTGAATAACATTTGTAATTTTTTACATAAAAATAATTCATTATAGAATCAACATTTCATAGTTTCTATACAACATAATACATTATGTATTTTTAAATAAGTCTTTGTTTTTTTAAAAATTTTCACTATTATAAAGTAATGATTATAGTTAACATCATCTGAAAAATGGTTATAAAAGGTAAAACATTTTCCTAATATTATAATTTAGGGTCTCAGTTTATTACTGACTGAAATAAGGTAATGTCTATAAGACCATTATATGGATTCTATTAGAACTGCACAAACATAAGTTATTAATATAATGCAATAATTCCTTGGGCTATTCCCCACTAAATGATATAACACAAGTTTATTAATATAGAACTTAAGATGGAAGTAGAGCAATTTAATTTTTTTCCTAAAAAATTATTTATGCTTTCTTTTAAATATATATTTTATACTTCTTTGTATTTTGCACACACATATTTACCATTCTTATTATTTTATGGGGTAAAAGTAATTTTAATATAGAAAATATGCACTTTAAAATTTATATGCACTTGTCTGTATAGTTTTGTTAAAGAAAAAAATAAGGTTCTTGTAAAAGAAACTTGAATTTGCAGACTTAGGTGTTTGATAATTTAACATACATATCTCAATAAAACAAAGAAGTGGCGATCTATTTTTTTTCCATTTCATATGTTTCATCACATGTTTAAAGATTTTAACATTTTCATTTGACAAAGTCAGTTATCAAGTTTACACATAAATTAATTTTAAATCATAGGTTTGTAATATTAACAACTCTATTTTTATTACTATTGAAGATAAATTGTTTTAGGTTTTAATATTTAATATATAAATAAAATTTGGAAGATGAAACTTGTAGTGCCTTTGAGTTGTTATGGAAGTTAATTTCAATTGACTTAATCATATTATAGTACATATAATTTTTAATATAGGTAAACATTTTTAAGTTCTTTTGGGCGTTTTTAACACTAACTTCCAATTTTACTGCTATCTCTTTCTTCTCAGAGTTTTATTGAATTTTCTTTATTTAAAACATAATTACTGTGTTTGACTAACATTAACTTTACAAATATATTGCTTTATACCAACAAAATTAAAGAAGTAACTTTTTTTTTTTATTTATTTTATTTTATTTTTTTATCAGAGCATACATAGTCTTATAAATCAACTTATACATATATACTTTTATATTAATATTGCGTGTTTGTGAATATATACATACACACAATATATTGTTATTTAATTATTTGTAGACACAAAAGTGTCTTTTTGTAGTCTTTTTTAGTGAGCAGTTTAATTGTGCTTATAACAAATCACCTTTATTTTTGTTTTGTTTTTTTACAGAATCATGAATTTAAAAAGTTATTTGGCTTTGCTTAATTTATCCATAATTTTTCATCCCAATGAAATATATTGCCTGCCATAATTAATTTGATTTTCTGAATAACCTTGAATTTAAACATGTTTAGCCCTAACTTGTGACTTTTCAAGAGAAATTTTCAGGACCAAGCTACTTGACCAACATGTTTTGAAAAAATAACAATTAATAGTGGTTTTCCATTTAATTAAAGGGTTTCTAAATATCCAACTCTAACATTTAACAATTAGACCATCTTTTTAAGAATACATTGAGTAATGGTACATGTATTTATAAAAAATAATGAAAACAAAATGACCAATTCCATTCTATAAATGCATTTAAGTTTTACTCACAAAAATATTACAATCTCTTTGCTCCAACCTGGATTTAGTAAAATATAAATTTTTAGCGTCAATGTTTCTATCACATATTGAGACATTATTTATAGTATATAATGTGGGAGACAAATTTGCATATAAAATTTCAATAAAAAAATCAACAACTTAATCCTATTATTGGTGTATAATTACACAGTTATCAAGCAGAATTAAACAATATAAAATTTCAATATACAAGAATACAAACTATAAAATATAATCCGTTGGTTAGAAAATAAAATAAGCAAATAACTGGTTCGCTAAAATAATGTCTCTTGTGACCATGTACAGTGTTCTACAATTGTTTTACTTCCTTCAGCTTCAGATGAGTGTTCTTGCAAAATTTTTACTAATTGATCACATGAAACACTCATATAAGCTCTAGGAACAAAAATAGACTTTTCACTTTTTTCACAAGTCTGTTCCTCAACACCAGCACTCACATGAATAGTATCACTATCACTTGATGTTTTTAATATGCTTGTTTTTCTATCTTGAATGGTCTTGGAAGTTGATGGACATGTATTATCCTCTATGTTTTCTAGGTCTTTAGAATGATTGTCATCTCTATGAATGCTGGGAGTGGGTGTTGAATATCTACGTAATGGTACCCTGTTATCTTTTGAATGTCCTGTGAATTTTTTAGAACCCTTTTTAACAAGTTTTGAATCGATGGACGGTATATCACATTCTATATTTTCTGCATCACTATCAGTTGAAAATTCTTCAACTTCATCTTCTGTATCTATTAACTCTTCATCCAAGAATACAGAATCTGAGCCAACTTCTGAGTGGTTATCATGTTCAATACTCGGTAAACCACAACTACTGATTGATGCCAAAGGTGCTACTCTTGGAACGTGCAGTCCATCTTTAGGTGGTGTTGGACAGTTGTACAAGGAATTCTGAGACTCACAAGGTGAAATTTCTGGTGTAGGTTGAATAACCTGTAAAAAAAAAGCAAAGCAAGAAACTTCAATAAATAAAGTCATGGTTTTTAATTTATTTCAATGTTTCTATCTAGCTTGAATAATAGAAATTAGCGTGATGAATTGTAAAAAATCATTTTTGAATTATTGGTCTAATGATATTTATCAAACATTACGCTCTTCACTCAACAAAATAGGGTAGGGGCAATAGAAGAAAGTCTTGTAGGTTGGAAAAGAAACTCCTTTGCAAAAACACTTGAAATTGATATTTTACAGGGTAAAAAGCAATGAAATAGTGATAATTGAGTTATTTAGGCTCAATGGCAACCTTTTAGTCCTACAGCTAAATAATAAAGACAAAATGACTGATTCAGGTACTAATGCTTATATGCTTATATATTTTGACTTGTGAGTTAAAAATTTTTGTCAACCAAAGGAAACTAATAATAACAGAATTATTTAACTGGTATAATATATATATATATATATATATATATATATATATATATATATTAATATATTACTTTTTTCGATTCATGGAAATCAGTTCCATAACTCACGATTGGGTTTAATTCTAAGTGCAATACATAACATTAAATTTAGTTACCTGTTTCTTTTTGTGTCTTCTAAACATGGGGTAAGTAAGACAAAAAAAAATACCCTGACAGCTTAATAAATAGGTTTTGTATTAATGTTAATTTATAAAGTTTTAATTTAATGTATTAGTAGTATAATACCATTATAGAAAACAAAAACAATCCTGCTTAAACAACCCATTTGGTATATTAATTTAAAATTGGATGATTTTTGTAAACAGACAATTTATTGGTGGTTCCAGAAATTTGAGGACCTGAGATGAAATATTTCAGGGAGAAAACTGCTTTGGTGAAGAGTTTGCGGGAGATTCTGTTGAAGCTGATTGATTGAAAGTTTTCATGGAGCAATGCATTTAGAGTAATCCTTCATGAGTTGACAGCCACTGTGCATGCTGAATGCCATGAAAATGTTTGGCAACTCCTCTTAGAGCTCTAAATGTTCAGCAGTTCATTGAGACAAGAATTAGTTGCCATCAAAGGTATATCATCTCTTTAAGGTACTATGTGTAATCAGCACTACTGGGGTATCCCAAATTGAACAGTGTGGCAATCACTTGTTTGTTTGGCTGCATGCCTATAATTCTGTCTGCATCTATTAATGGTTCTGGTGCTATAACTTTTGAAATTGGAGTAAATGTATAAGCAGAAATTAGATTTAGTCCATTGCCAAAATGTTTAATGCAATTATGCACATAGAATTTATGAGTTGGATTTTCACTTAAGTAGCATTATTCTAAAATTAGTGATAATCTCTAAAATGTTCTCTGCTAAAAATATATGTTTCTTTTGTAACAAATGATAGAAAATTTTCATCATATTTTTATTAGAAGCACTTAGATGTTATGGTGAATTCTAAAGTTATGTAATGGAAAAACTAATGAAATTAGATGTAGGCTCTCACATACAGTTCTGGAGAATTTGAACTTTCATATCATGAAATCTTAAGTTCAAGTTGGGACATCTTGCACTACACTTTACAGCGGTTGAAGCTTAAATACTAAGAAATGAATAGATATTGTCCCATCAGCTTTTTCTACCAGAGCCTAAACAAAGCAGAGAAAAAATCTCTTCTTTTAGGGATACTCATTCAAAAAATGTCCAGGATAAGTTAAAATAAATGAAATTTGGTTTCAAAAAAATCGGGACTAGCCAATGGTTGTCTATCTTTAATTATTTGTAGCATATTGAGATTAGAGTTTTCAAAACTCTTTTCAAACTCCAAAGAGGACACAGTGCATAAATCTGACAGCTATTCTCCAAGAGTCTACAAACATTGATCACACTGGTTACATGCATTCATGTGACTTGGAAAATTTTGTCATAGTAAAATTATTAAAAAGTTGCTTAACAAAAAAATGTTATTTGTTTCTTACTTACCCCATGAGAATTATTTTAATTAAACCCATGCAAATATTTCTTTTAAGAATATATTATTTTAACTATACAACTGTGGAAAGTGTCTCTTCATTTACATTTCTTAATAATATCTGTGCTTTTATGCCGTAATAATGAACTAAACTCATAAAAACAGCTGTGATTGTACTAATTATGGACTATAATATAAGTAGGAGCTGCATGCTATGTCTATCATTCAAATGTGAGATGTGTAGAGCAATTTGAGTGGTACTTACGTTGGTACTACCAGCAGAGGATGAGTGCTTTACTAATCTAAGATGCAAAATAAACATACCATACATATATGGCAGGTAGCATGTTGAAATAAAAATTATTACCATGATAAAACAATCACCAAAGGATTCCGCATTAAATAGAAAGGCTCTTGATATAAAAACCTTGAATCATAACGATGAGAATAGGTAGAAAATTATGAAAACCAATTATTGCATAATATGATCAGAAATTACTATATCAAGAATCTGTTTACTTAATGGAATTGGTGGTGAGCCCCCCCCCCCCGTTGATTTATTAAGTGAAGTTTATCAGAAACTTATGCATTGAAATTTTCAAATTTATGATTTACTTACCTTTGAATCACACTTTTAAGAGGGATTCAATTTTCAGTCTCTATTACGTTTATTTTAATTCTTCATCTAAAAATATTCATGTTTGAAAAACTACAGGACAGCATTGATAATGGTTCCTTTTAAAATAAAGTTATCTGCTACTCTTCTCAAGATCTCAATGGCTTCTTTATCCAATAATTTAAGTAATTATACTTTGTTTTCAAGGCTTCTTATCATTCCAATTTTATCCAGATAACGTTAAAAGGCTATTTACGCTTAGAAAATGCAGCCAAATTTATTTCCTAAATGAAAATATCAGTAACAAGCAACCTTACTTGTATGTCAATAGGATAGTAGAAATCCCAGGGTTCTTCATCTAGGCGATCTCTTCTATTTCCGATGATTGGAGGAGGGATGGGGCGACCCATTTCCATTGCAGAACCCCTTCTTTCTAAATAGCTCGTATCGCAGCTTGAGCATGTTATTGAACTGAGTCGCCTTGAGCTTCTCGAGCTTCTTCTGCTCGAAGGAACCCTTAATAAATTTGTAGGTCCTCCGAGATAAGCTTCCGCTAAATCATCTTCTTCATCGTCCTCAAACAAGTAAAATAATTATTATGAAGGTTTTGATACCAAGAAAGAAACAATTCTTCGCTATGTATAGTCCCAAAATATGTTTCACTATAAAAGTTTAGCGTTAAAAATTTAAAGAGGTTGTTATCAAAGAATGCCAATATAAATAACCTAATAGATAAAAACTAAAGAAGACAGAAAGATATCAACGAGCTTGTTGAGTAAGTCTAATCATAATAAATTACCGTAAGTTTGGTGATTATATTAATTTTAGAAAACTCTTGTGTTGTTGAAATAATTAAAAATCACTAGATACAGTACTTTAAAGCCCATATTGTTAATTTTTGTATTAATAGACTAAATTACCGATTTCAATAACTTTCCATATGCTTAAAAACTAATTGTATTGTGCAGTACAAGTCTCCTACAAAAAGCCAATAAAAAGTCATCCTCAACCCCGCATTAAGTAGTATTTAAACTCGTATGTATTACTAAAACAGCAATGAGTATAACATTTTTGAAAAATCAGTAACTGGCCATTATGGTATTTTTCTCATTACTCAACGACTTGCTGCCACATGTGAAAGGGGGAGTGGCGTTTTTAATGTAAAATGAAATACGTACCCAAATAAAGGGTTGGAGCCGCCAGTATACTATAGTCATATCTGTCGGTTATGATCGTCGTCAATAGCTGATGGTCGAGCACTGTTGGCAAGCGCTTTCGATGCAAAGGCACCATCTTCAGGCCGTCTAGAGTTGTACTGTACAACTCTAGACGGCTTGAAGATGGTGCCTTTGCATCGAAAGCACAATGCCAACTGTACTCGGCCATCAGCCAGTGACGACGGTCATAACCGACATATATGACAAAAATATGTACCCATTTAATTGTTACTAAATCAATTGTAAAAATACTTGTACAATATAGAGCTGAAAATGTTGTAGAAAATATATGCTATAAGTTCGTTGATATTCAACTGATTATTTGGTTGGATCCTTAATACACATGAGTTACATAGCATAAAGCAGCGTGGTTGCGTAAGACTCGTCTATATTTTTAGTTAAATAATGTAATGAATTTGTATGTTGATATATTTGATCAATTTTCCTGTTTATTTATTAAAATGCTTGAATCTCTTTGAAATGGAATAATGGATTGATACTTTCATAGGAAGGAAACCTTTTGCCATCTTCCTCACCACCTGTTCGTTTAAATTATTTCATTCGACAGAAATAATGTAATTTATTAACGTTTGTTTCTTTATTCATTATTTACACCAAAAGGAGATAATTTGATGAGACTTCCGTAAAATTAGCCAGCCCTTTTTACAAGGCAAGCCGTATATAATTCATCCACTCTCGAGAAGCCGATATCTATGAAATGCTACGTACATTGCGGAATACAGTCAAATAGGTGGCTCTAAAGCAACTTATTGAACGACGAATAGGAAAACTTTTGGTTGACGCTAGTGCTACCCTATAATAATAGTAAACACAATTGTGAAGTTAGTTTAAACAGACAGAGGTTCATTCCAACGATTTTTCTTTACTCACTGAACCTTTCTAAGAATAGTACTAAGTTTCAAGTACCTTTCCACAAAATCGTCCTCTAACTCACAAATGAACAGTTTTCGTCCACCGATAAGAGGAGTGTTCATTTATTGGCTATCTATTTTTACCTGATGGAAGTGGTACCTTCTGCTAGCTTGGTTAAATAAAAATTGAGAGAAATATAATATCAGGTCTATCAATTTAGAAAAAAAGGTATAATACGATAATTTCTAACGTAAAAATTCTTCTGGGAATTTGGAGGGCTTCTAGCACTAACATTTTCTCTAGATTCCGTTCTCTACGTAATAACTTAGATTTGCAAATTTAGTTCGGGGGTGACAACCGTTAGCTTGTATCGCATAGTTTACACTCTGTTGTGTTCTAAATCAGCTACATGGCGAGCGATCCCATGTAACCCCGATAATGGGTATTATTTAGGGGTGTGTTTTATTGTAACATTTTATTTAGCTGTGTGGTCCTGGCTTCGAGATTTGCCCATTCAGCATTTTGAGCCAATTGAGTAGCATTTAGCGATTAGATAGTATGCTTTCATCTCCATTGGCAAAACAACACGGTAGGGAATAATGAACATATGACGACTGTGTACTGCCCAAGACCTCCATGGAATGTTGAGTGAACAATTCTTATTTAATAATAGTATTGTCGTTTTAACTTTTAGCGAAATATCCCATGTTGTGAAGCTCATCCGTGAATGGACGACTAATGGAACTTCTCTCTTCCATTTACTAAAAAAACAGAAAAACTGAAGACTTTTATTATAGATCAGCTGGCATTAATCTCTCACAGTTTAATAAATTAGATGCGAATAAGTCAATAGAAGATAACACGTCCACCATATAAAAGTACATTTTTGTCCTATGCCTAATTACTTTTTATGAGACTTCAAAAAACCTGAGAAAAACATAGAAATCTTTCAGAAGTCCTCCCATTTAATTGCAATGTCTAATTAGTATCATTGTGGAAGATTATAATTTTAAGATACTTAATTCGATGTCTGAAGGTTCCCTAATATTAAGAATCTAGATTTGTCACTTGACAAACACTAACTTCCGTAATTTTTAATGATGACGGTAGGATGACACAACTCTTGTAAAGTGAAGTTTGGTGCAGCGTGAATGGTGGTGCGGAAGGTGTCATTTATAAAAAGTGTTTCTACAGGCACACAAACTGACGTGAGGGGACTTCATTGGTGAATTGGGTTGAGTTAAGGGGGCGGAATCGCATGTGCGCCTACTTTATTCTTACTTTGTGCCTTGAATAACATTTTTTTTTCTGATATGTAAATAAAACGATCCGCGTGAGTACTTACTTCTTTATAAGGCGCTGGAGTTGGATTGTCAACAACGAGGGTCCTAGAGAGAAAGGGTGAGGGGTAGATGTAGGGGGATGAGGTAGGAAGGCTGACCCTAGCGCGGGGGCTGTACCCAAGCCTGACGGGAGGTGTGAAAATGCTGTATCCTCCGCCAACGGAGGAGAATCTTGTATGGCTCACAGGTGCAGACATGTTGCCAAGGGATCGTCTACCTCCGTATAAACTGAACCTTTTACCGAAGGCAAGCTCCAATTTCTCCTCTTCAACGACCGCTGCGGCCACAGCTGCTTCCAAATTTTCATCGCTCAAGGAGCGGGATTTGCACTTGCTTTTGTATATGACAAGCAGTACCATCAAACTGAAGAACCCCCCAAGGGTTGCAGCAATACGAACCTGAAATTTGGATAGATAATTAAATTACGTATTTATATTTAATTTTTGTTACATAAAGACCCAATACTTAGAACAACACTAGCATTAGTTAACTTATATATATATATATATATATATATATATATATATATATATATATATATATATATATAAACGGAATTAACTTGAAACAAATATTATAATTTTTTCAATGATTTGAACCAATTTCTAGTCTGTATGCGAGTTCGTGAAAAGTGTAGAACAAGAAATGTAGTAACAACCTACAACCTAATCGAAAATTTAATCAAAATAGATCAAATTTAATAATGAATATAATTTTAAAAGGAGGTAATTGGCCAGAACCACCTTATATTATATTTAACAAATATAATAAAGGACTTATAAAGTTTATCACAAGTATAGATATGGATGTAGTAAAAATTCATTAGAATGTAAAGTTGATTCTGAGGAATGGGGATCATAATTCAATATATTTACCTTACATAGACTCGCAAATTAAACATCGGTTGAGTTTAACTTTAATTGATATGTTTTTTGTTCGTATTTTATTTACATAGTTTTTCATTTCATTTATTAATTTTATTTGTAATTTTTTAATTGTTTTTTGTTTTATTTTATTATTATTATTTATTATATTTAATATTTGAGTAGATAGTTGATTAACGTATATATATATATATATATATATATATATATATATTGTAAAATAAAAATGTATTTAAACATAATCATACATGTAATATGCCATGTGGCAATGGAACATGTATTCAAATAAATAACTCCTCATAGGGTTACTATGAGGAGAAAAAAAAATCGGAAGTCATCATTTATACACCAAGGTTTATATTTTAATAGAGTGTGTCCTTTGATGCTAGCCTTTAACGTTAATGTAAAAAGTGAGTCTAGGCGTTGTAACGTGGTGAGTAGAAATGGTGAATACGCAGGAAGTTAACTTTCCTTCCAACGAAAGACTTGAGTTTTGATAAGATGCCATCAAAATGTTACTCTGTTAGTTAAAGGTGCTCGTCTTTTAAGCATTCCTTCGTCCTAAGTGTGTGTGTATATGTATATATATATATATATATATATATATATATACATATATATATATATTAACGTTCTAGCGGTCACAATGTGTGTTTAATTTAATCGTTACCAAATTCCATATTTAAATGTTTCATGTAAAAATAAAGTTAAGTTCGTTAACGGCTGAAATGGGGAAAAATCCAAAATATCTCCGTTATTATGAGTTGGATCGAAAAATTGCATAGAATTAATCTTATTAGAAATTTAATTGTTTATGAATTTTTAATTATGTACATGCAGTTTTTCTCTATTTCGAATATAAACCGAGATATTTGCATTTAGTAATTTTCAGCCTTCAGTAAACCGCCACTTTCAGTAATCGCACGGTAACAATAACCCAATATACCATAAAACGTCTTATTTCAAGCTTAAATACAAAATATTGTTTACAACGGGCCAGTATTATATGAGATAAATTGCAAATAAGTAGGATAATAGCGTCACCAAGTAAGATTTTACAATCTAAACTCAATAATGTTTAGTTTATCTATACCATACTCGATATTTAACTTTTTTATTCTACAATAAAGATCATATTATTTAATGGCTGAAATATGGGGGGGTGGGAGGGGTTGTAGAGAGAGGGGGTAGGAATCTGAAACACACGGCCGCACGCACACCCGCACACATACAGGCAAGTAAATCTAAATGATACAATACAGGCAAGATAATCAAGAATGTGACCAATAATATCGAAAATAAGCTAAACAACGAAAGAAAAACAGTCATAAAACTTCAGGTTTTCGACTATACTGAACATGAAATATACAAAGTCACAAACGTACTGCAGAAAGATATGGAATCCTCAAAGATTTCAAAACTAAAAAAACGCTGAGGCAATCCCTTGAAAACAGCATTGAGATTAATAACGAAATAAACGGTGTACACAAAATTACATGCACATGTAAAAACTCATACATATGTCAAACAGGAAGAAGACTCAAGACAAAATATAATGAACATATACGTCCCTTTAGATTGAACAACGAGACTCCAATTTCTTCAACAATATGAACAGAAACACAAAAAGAAGCAAACTGGACATATTATAAATTATGGAAATAAATAAAAAGAATGCATTCAATAGGGATACTATCAACGAAAAACTTTACTCTTCTTTAGACAACTGATAACATTACTACGGAATAAGAAATGAAAGACTACAATAGATGAACAGTCGTACTACAATAATTGGCAGACGAAATGACAAAAAATATGATATAGGTTCATTATATTTATATTGCCTATTAAAAAAAAAACATTTAATATAAAAATAAAAACGGTATGAGAAAACAAGGTATAATATTGAATATGTATTTTATCCTTAAATTATACATTGAATATTCAGTCTTAAAGTAAATTAAATTTCATTTTTAAACACACAGCACAAACACACACAAGCAAACATATTCGAGAGGAAATAATTTCTACCCAATTAAAAATGTATAGAATGGGACAACCAATGAAGTACTTACACCAGTCATTACGTCATATGTCTTGTAGAACTGAATTTTGACAATTTCGTCCTGAGACATGGTAGGTTCTGGTTCAGTTGAGGGTTCGGGGGCTGCGGTGGTATAGTTGCTCCCACCCATTCCCTCGAGGCCCACCAAGATTCTAGCGGACCATCAACTTCCTAGTGACAAAAAAATGAACACTTAGTTAAGGACAATTATAAATATAACTTAAGTCTATTTATTAAACGTAACATATGACGTGGGGTAAATTAAAAATAAAGCTCTCTTCTCTTCTTTAATAAAATAATTTATTTCGCGTAACCCTACATGTTTATAAGACTTTTACCATTTGTTCAGGTGATTTCTCCTGCTAAAATAATGTGAAATGAATAGACATATTTAAAATTGTTGAATATAACATTACTATTATTATTTATTAACGTCCACTTTTTGCAACTACGGCTAATTGGGACGGGTTATCTACAGGTTACCACCCTTTTCTAGCCAGGGTAGGATTTAGGATGTTATTTAATGAATTTCGTCACTAAATAATTTCCTTTGCCCAGGCGAGAATCGAACTCGCCACTCTAGTTTTACCATGTGAGATAAAGGTCAACGCTTTAACTCACATGGCTAACCTGAGCCCTGAATATAACATTAATACATATACTAAAATTTAGCTTCAGAGAGAATCTCTTAATCTTACTTCTAAAACTATTACAAAAGATGACTTATTTGGCAGTTACTGAAATATTTCTGATTGAATCAAAGCTCCTTCAAAAAATGTTAGTATTTTTAATTTTTTTCACACACATGCCTTCAACAAAGCCATAACCCAGCCGTATGCTACAAATGCTAAATATAGGATTGATACAGAAAAATATTACTTGTATCATTTCAATCATTAGATTATCTATAAAAAGAACGTAAATAGCTCAGAGAAAGGAATGGGGGGAGGAGAGTGGGAGGGAGAGAGAGAGGGTATATAAAGATGCCTTGAATGTAACGCAATCAATTTTAGATTAGTCTTATTTTTATATAGTGTAGCTTAGGTTTAGTTTAGGTTAGACATGACAGTTTGGGCGCCCTTTACCCCCTTTACAAAATTTTACCGGCTATCTTAGTTTAATTTTCTGACTGTAGTGGCCATCTTTCTTCTTTTCTTCTTATCTCCTCTCCGTCTATCCCTTTCCTTTCTTCTTTCGTTTTCTTCCTAAACTTCACAACCCACCCGGTATCACCAGCTACCAGGTAACCCACCCTCAGTGTTCCAATACACCCCATCACAATTACCACCACCCTTATAATGGAACTATAGTTCAGCAGAAGGGGAACTATCATTTCATACCCCCGGTAGGTCACACTACCTTAATCCATCATTAATGTGAAGCTGGGTATCAGATTAAAAAAAAACGCAATCAATTATTCCCACATTAATAAATAAATTACAGTAAAAGACAATCCTACATCACAGCCCGGTATGTATGTGTATATTCCGTGTATATGCGTGTGTACATGAGGTACTCGTTTTTATTTTACATGCTTGCACATTTTTCTTTCGCTTAGTTTTCTTTGCATGCCCTTCTTCTACGCTTGATTTTTCTTTTGGTCTTTCTTCTTTAGTCAGGTGTAGGGGGAAAAAAGAAGAAAATTCTCGCATAGCATTTGACTAATTAAGACTCGTGTCTTCCATAGACAATTACAAAAAGAGAAAACAAATATTCACACGACTCTCGAAGGATTTTGATATTTTTTGAGCGAATCTTGTCTCTTCTCGTATGCTGGAAACCCATTTATGTCGCTCGCCCGATATCAACAGAATTATATAACCCACGTAATGAAGGCGTATTACAACACCATACACTGATTGAAATGTTTATGTGAGTGCTGTGTTTCTGAATATAATTATATTTCCAAGAACATTTGATCAAATGAATGTAATCATATTTACAAAATCAATATGATCAAATGAATGTAAATTTTCCAACCTTATTCAATTTTGATTAGAGTAGAAGAGGACTCGTTGATACTGTCAGATGTATTTAATGGGTTCAGATATACTAAATGAATTCGTCATTTCATGTTAGGTACTATGTAGAAGGATGGCTAAAGAGGAAATGAAGATGAGAGATGAAACGATTTGTATCTGGGAGAGGATGAAGGCTACATTCCACCGCTGGTCCGCTTCATATGTGGGCAGCGACCACAAATTCCCTTTTCCCCAGCCCTACCCTTTGGCCGTCCTTTTCACCCCCTCTTTCCCATTCCCCACAGTCTGGTTCGGATATGCGATGAGAGCTTTTAATCCAACTTATAATTGGATTTCTCTGATTAACAGTCTGCTACCCTCTAAACCACTGTTCCCCCAATCCTTTTAATTATCACTTATTTTCCAAACAAGGCAAATTCAGTTTCCTTCAATTTAAAGGTTGGAAAACAATCTTTTTTCAATGAAAGCACCCCTAATCAATATTCAAATTGTAAAATGGCTGGAACTAGTGTTCCGCTTCGCTGACATGTAAATTGGACTTTATTGTTTGCCCATTTACCTGAAAAATATTGGATGTAATTCATGCGTATATTTTTATTTCATAATATATACATATCTTGAAAAATAGAACGAAGTTCGATTTTAGGAAATTTATTCAATTCGAATGTACTTGTACTTTATTTAATTTTACTTTTTAACATTAATGTTTGGCTGATATGAATACAACCTGGTCAAGTATATAATTTAACCTATGAAGTAAAGGAATTTTAAATGAAATAATTTTTATAATAAGCTTCTTCCAATTAATTAAAAATCCAGTTTATTTACAAATATATTTATTCTTAAATGAATTTCTTAAAAATATTTGAGAGCAAAATTCTAGTGGAATAAATTGATTTAAAGTAAAGTAATAACATTATCAATGCTATTTCACTGTTAGTAGATTTCCCTTAAGGCTATCAGCTATGAGGTTATATTCATGACGCGATTTTCGAAAAATTTCTTCAAATGTCCATCGATCCTATCTAGGAGGTGACGAAAATGATGTCCGTTCAAAATTATATATATATATATATATATATATATATATATATATATATATATATACACAGCATGGGAGAGAATTGTGACACTTTGATTGGCATTTCATATTAGCTAACTTGCACAAACATTTCTTATTTGAACATTTTTTTAAGCAGTTGCATTTTTTGAAACCCTGGCCACCAACCAATGACTGTTGACGAACTGCGCAGCGAAATCTTATCTCTTCGTCGGGCACTTCATCAGGAGACATGAAATTCTCGGTGCAAATTGTAAACTGATTACGTGAATATAATGCATCCAATTTTTCTGAAGAAGTTCCGAGTTGGTAGAAACCATCTCCTTTTTTTGACGATCACTGCAATCATGCTTTTGGGGTCGATTTTAGATCGGTCGACATCAGGAATTTTGATCCTCACGTTCTGGCCAACTTCGGGATCTGGGAATTTTCCTTTCGTCGTTTCCCCCATTTTCTTGGCCTGTGATTCAAGACCTTCCCTTACTGCTTGGGCGAATTTCTTTGAGAGAGCACATCTTCTGTTCGGTGGCAGATAACTTATTATTGGCACCTTCTTGCTGAAGTTAGGGGGGAGTATCCCTGTTTCCACTCCTCTTCACTGGACATTTACCAATGAGCCTTGGGAAATCCGCACATTTACCAAACAGCATTAGTAAAAGTACGAAATCTCACATTTATTTAATGTTTTTCGGGCATTTACCAAGCCAGACGGTAAATCCGGGGATTGACCAACTGCCTAGCGGTAAAAGCTCAAATTTCATCTACATTTCGGACTTTAACCAGTGCTCTTGGTAAATCCTAGGATTTACCGGTAAGTCCTGACATTTACCACACTTCGGGGTTTTAAAGTAACACACATATATATATATATATATATATATATATATATATGCCAGGGAGAGTGGGGGTATAGAAGGGAGAAAAACGAAAAATCAAAACATCTCCCTCACCATGAGTCGGATTAAAAAACTTATTAGAACCAATTATATTTCAAAGTGAATGTCCTATAAATATAGTTATATTTATCTTTCCTCAATCTTGAATATTAACCGATATATAATAGTTCAGCCTTCAGTAAACCCCCACTTTTAGTCGCTTCAGCAATAAGCGAATATATCATGAAACGTCTTATTTCAAGCTTATATACCCATATTGGTTTCAAGATATCTTTACTAGATGAGTTATATGCAATTACGTTTTGCGATGACCTCATCACTTAAGATTGTTGATAACCCACTACTCACCTGATTATTAATTGGAAATAGAGGTTATGGTGAGATGAGACCAGTAGTGTGGGTCGATTAGAATGTGGGAAATTGCTTACTTTACGAAGCACTGCGTGACGGCCATTTTTTAAAATTGAACCTTTATTTTTAGGGCCCCTTGGCACAAATGAAATATAAAGCACAGCGAAATTTTTTTTTCGAAAGATTGCCAATTACAAGAAATGACCATTTATATTGATAGAACATTAGCCTACAGCTACTGGAGGAATGACACGGCTTTTGAGAAAAATATGGGATATAAAGGATATGTTTGCTGATGTTTCGGACACAGAGCAGGATGTTTTATTTTCTGATGTAACTCTTCCTTCCTTAGGCTAAAATAGCCCCCGGCTAAGACAGCCCTCTAAGCTAGGTAAAGTAGGATCGGCTGGAGAAGCTGTCTGCAGTTCCTGTATCTCGAAAGATGTAAGATACTTTGTAAAGTAGCTTAAATATTGAGTCATTACTGTTATATAGTATAGTTTTTTATAGTTTAAATTTACGTCCACTTTATGATACTATAGATAACCGAGACGGGTTATCTACAGGTTACCACCCTTTTCTAGCCAGGGTGGGACTAAGGAGTTTATTTAATGAGTCCGTCACTAAATAAATTTCTACTGCCCAGGGCGGGAATCGAACCCGCCACTCTAGGTCTACCACGCGAGATTAAGACCAACGCCTTAACTCACACGGCCAACCTGAGGCCCTCTGTTGTATAGTATGATATTAATAACAATATTGTCAATGCTACTGAACAATTAGAGCTACTAAAAGGTAAATCAAATATTATCAACTAACAGTTCTAGATATAAATTACATTTATGAATCTTGTAAAAATTAAATGAACATTTTGTTGTATTCTCGGTATATTAAATAAGGTTAGATACTAGAGAAGTGTATGGATTTGGAGAATCATTAATAATGTTCGATTAAAATGTAAGAGTTCCGTCAGTTTAGAATGAATAATAATACTACGGGCACTACTTTTTACGACAGTGTCGTTTGCTTTTAAAATATATTGATTAATTAGTGGGATATTTAATAAATTCGTCTGTTGTATTACTAATGATAATTTAATCTAATCTTTAAAGTCTAGAATGAATTTATACAGTTATTATGTTATCATTATTGATGTAATAATAACTAGTCATGGGGGCGCTGGTGACTGTGCGGGTTATGGTGTGGGTACATTTACCACTACCATCAGTAAGTTGATGATCAAAATAGGTTCAGGTTCGAACCCTGCCAAGGGAGGACATTAGTTCACGAGGTCGCTAACAGATCGCGCTAGTGTCGCTGCTGGATCAGCGGGAGCCTAAAGAGTATATAAGTCTGACAGCCCCTCGGGATGACTATCTCCTACTATCCCTATCCCTTCTTCTTTCGTTTTCTCGTGTCCTTACAACCCTCCTGGTACCGCACGTTTCCGGGTAAATACTTACAATCGCTCTACTTCACAACCATTTCACATCGAACGAGACGTTCAGGAAAAGGGAAGCTATCATCACCCCCATTGGTCTGATAGGCCCAGGAAACCGACCAAGGCAAAATTGTTACTAGGGCTTTAGATAAAAAAAAAAGGGATGACTATCGATTATGACTCTCTTAGAATCCGCCCTTGGATAACGGGGTTGTACGTCGAGTTGATCACTCAATGCCTAAAAAGTCTGACCACGAATCCCTCGCACAGAGGCGGCTAAGTATCTTAAAGGTCTATAACGCCAACCGGAAAGAAAAAAAAAGAAACTAGTCTGAGTGAAACACTGGTCTCTGTATCCCATGATAGAAGAAGGATGTAACTGTTGTAGTAGGGAGGTTCTCCACGATGTAAAGTAAAGGATAAAAAGAAAATTTGTTAAAAGTAAGAAAAGAGAGTTGAGGTAGTATAAAACAGGATGTAATGTTATGTATGAAAGAGTGCATCTTGCCGATTTGCCAAATGAGATTTGGACCATACTATCTTACAGATTCAGTAACTGATTCAGTTTTTAACAGATTTCCTTTATGGGAAATCAGCAATTAAAGTCGTACTCATGTTTTATGCTTTAGTTTGAATTGCTAAATAATTCTGTGTTTATAAACTTATACTTACAGGTCAACATTAAAAAAACGTATTACTTTGCTTTAATTCATTTTATTCATCATGCTCAACAATGTATCTTCAGGAAGTTAAAACCTAATCAAGATAGTACATAAACAATATAACAGTAGGTTCACTTAAGAAGAAAACGATTTTCTTCTTACATCGTGAGTGGTCGTTATAACTCCACAGAGTTGTTTTCTACGGTAGCAAGAGGGATGCTTTTTTGTAACTATAAAGGAAATGGCTCTTGAAGGGGTGGATTTAAATTCCAAAAAAATGTGAGAAAATAGGAAATAAGATTTGAGAAGAAACTGGTTGTTTTTAGCAGATTTCCCTTGCTATTGACCGTGATAAGGTCCTCAAATAAGATGGCTCAAATCATTTTCCTGCTCAGAATGAGAACATGGGATGACACCCCTTTCATGGCATTTCAGGGGGTTGGATATGTACTTATTTCACGCGGCAAGTTGGTGATGGGCGTTCATTTTTACTGACTCTCCCAATAATATATGAGACTTATTGCATTTATGGGTTTGAAAAACTATTAAGAAGAGTAACACAAGCCGACGAGAGAAAGTCTCACTTGACTACCTTCCCATAAGCAAGCGCTCTGTATGAACTGATAAGAATAATACGATTCTAGAGGAACTCGTAGGAAAGAGTAATTGACAAATGAGTATACAGAACCGTAAAGTTTTCTATGAAATTTATACACATAACTTATTTATGTATTGCAATAAACCAGGTATTGGGTTTTACTCATAAAAACGTATTGAAATGCCCATGGATCTTAAATGATGGAAATGAGGTCCGTTGTAATCAGTATATCTGTGTATATGTATGTTCGTGAACGTACGTACTGTGTGTATGTATATATGCATGCACATATGCCATAATACATGTCAATTATTCACAAAGCGTGTGCATTTGGAAACAATTACTTGAAAATTGATCAGCAGCCTTCGTTTATGCAACTGACGCCATAAGCTAACTCCGTAAATCGCTCATTTTATATATGCTATATAAAGTTTACATAGTTCCATTTTGATAGAACTGAATGCACTTTTTATTTTCATCTTTGAAATAATGCTTTAGAGAATTTGACTAATGAAAAAAAAAAATAACCCGAGCTGTCGCAGGAAATTATAATATTATCAAAAGTACTTGGATAATGAGTAAAACCCAGCTTTCAGCCGAGAAGCGGGCCCCTTAAGTAGAGGCTGGATTCAAAGAAATGTGAATTAAATGTGTTTAAATTTTAATGATGTTGTTACAGTCCCCCCCCCAGCCCTTTCCATTGACGTATAGGAAATTTCCACTTATGAGGTTCGTTTCCCAGCTAGTGAACGAGCTTAAAATAAGATGGGATCTTTGTCACTTGTTGTCTGTAATTTAATTAATTAACCCCCATTCAGACTTGAAGAAAAAAGAAACATGTTAACAATTATTCGAAGTAACATGCATTGTCAAAAGATTTTCAATTTAAGCATTCTGTAAGAGAGTAAAATACTCATTATTATTACCGACAATACATGCACTGATTTTTTGTAATATGTACTACATATATTGCATGCTTTGGTGAAATTTAAGAAAGAAACGATTTTACTGGATGTTTTCGTGATATTGGCCGTCTGGAATACTTGAATAGTAAATGTTACCAGTAGACTTCGTTTGTGGGCGAAGTTAGTAACCTACAGATGCTAAGACAATACAATGCAAATTCTGCACGGAAATAGTTCTATCCGTTGCAGAGAAAACTTTTCTAACTTTAAAGAAAAAGAAAACAAACTTTTACACTCCTGCATAGCATTTATATTTAAACTTTTGCACTGAAAATTTTCATTTAAATTATGTAATTGTAAAAACAAATCAGAGATTTAGACAGCAATATCCTTGAGACATTCGTCTAACTCAATTTCATTTAATAACAATTTGTATAAAATTACTTTTTTCTCAAAAATCTCTACTACCTTTTTTCTAGACTTTTTTGGCTGAAAAATACCGACTTTTACCGTATGATATATCTACTACTTTGGAATTTAAGAATTCAAAAGCTGCCATTAAAGGAGAATACTCAACAAAAAAGCTTTATAACGTTTATTACAGTATGAGGAACAAATAGAAAAGTTTCCAGCACCCGTCCCCCCTACATTTAGTCGTTTAATCTAAATGAAGGATGAAATTTGCCTGAAATATATTTAGATAATAATCATTCCTAAGTGTGACAAAGGGATGAACATAAATGGCAAGAATATTTTTTAGGAGATCCCCCTTAAGGGAAATCAGCTATTGAGGTTGTACTCATGACGCAAAAAATGTCTTGAAATGGATCCTACCCAGGAGTTGACGAAAATGAGGTTCGTTCAAAATTATGTGTGTGTGTGTTTATATATATATATATATATATATATATATATATATATATACTTGTGAAATCTGCTTAGTTTACGTAGCCCTGACGGAGTTTGTTTTTTTCCTTGATCTAAGTAAAGAAGGTAGTGTAATCGCGAAAATATTTTTTTTTTCAGATTTCAACTGAGTTATCCATTTTTTACCTCGCATATCTCAAAATAAAGGCTATATGGGATTTTTAAAACGTCTAGTTGATCCGCTTTCCCTATGGTCAAAATCTGCTAAGGGAGGGGGGGGGGGTTAGAGGAGAAAGAAAAAAAAAATGTATAGGTCTTATGTCTATAATAATGTAAATTATTTATCAGGGAAAATAAAAGTTCATAACTAGATGGGAGATAAAATTTCCCTCTAGTTATGAACCAGGAAAATGTTAGAAGAGAACTTAGTATTATTTAAAACATTTATTGTATCAATGGCTGTGTAAGACAGTTGTACCGTATGTGGACTTATGCTTAAGAAAATTCAATTTTTTGAGTAGGAATCTTTCAATTGTTTAAGGTTCTTTTTGCAACATTTTTCAGATAACCAGCTAATATACTCAAGTCGTTAACATACGCCTCGTGTCACGAGTGGTCGTCCTTATTTTCGGAAAGCCACTTTCAGGACGAGTTTAAATAGTAACTTATAGATGTCCTGGCACATACTTCGGTTTTTGTATCTTGCAAAAAAGACTTCCAGAAGAATCCCTGCTATTCAGAGCTGCTTCCGAGGTACTACCATTGTCAGTAATAACTCCTGAAACGTTGCTTCAGCCGTTTACACTGCCTCTTTTTAGTCAAAATCAATGATATGAAACAGTTCGTGAACAGGTAATGTAAGCTTCAATGAGTGTTCTTACGTTGACTGGAGATATTTATAATTTTCAGATAAATATTTGGTATTTTCTTATTTCAAATTTGATGTGATCAATTAAAAAGGAGACAAAACCTGAAATAATTTATATTATGAGATTGGAGAAATTTCCCTAGATCTAAAAAAAATAATGTATTGTCGGATAAGAGACCCCATTTTATGAGGTGTCTAGTCGTAATTCAGCGCAACAGTTGAATGTTCAAAATGGATAGATTTGCCGGTTTATTATATTTTTCCAAACTACTTTGGAAGTAAACTTGTCAGATTTTAAAATAAAGTATATTAAGTTCAAGCTCAGGTGAAAGCTACGTTCGCCTGGCAGTCTAAGTTCGTAATATTAGTTTAGATTAGACAAGCTGGTCTTGGAGAGGTATTTCGAAGAATACCTTGTGTGCGAGTGTGTGCGCGTGTGTGCGTGTGTATGTGTGTGTGTGTGTGCGTGTGTGTGTGTGTGCGTGTGTGTGTGTGTGTGTGTGTGTGTGTGTGTGTGTGTGTGTGTGTGTGTGAATAATATTCATGTATGTAAAGGTAATATTTACTTTCGAATGGAAAGAACAGTAGGCTTCTTGGAATTGAGTTGTTCGTATAAAAATCGTTCTGTTTAGAACCGCACTGTGTAACTCCCCCGGTATCAATTGTCATTCAATCATTGGCTCTTGAAAATATAATTCAATGAACATGTTTCAACTTTTTCATGTTATGGAAATTTGTTGTAATAACAAATATGTGTTTATTTGTAAGTTAAAATAATAATAAAATGGAAGGTTGGTAGAGTGCTCACTCCCTTCCCCGACTGAACCCGTCAAAGTGTTTATATATCACTTTGTTTTTAACTCCGTTTTTACTAAAAAAGGACATGGAAATTTTAACGAAATACATTATATAAAATATACCATTATTGAACTAATAGATGTTCACAAATGTCTCACCTGAGGGCTCGGGTTGGCCATGCGAGTTTAGGGCGTTGGTCCTAATCTCCCATGGCATACCTAGAGTGGCGGGTTCGAATCGCGCCCTGGGAAGACATTTATTTAATGACGGACTCATAAAATAAACTCATTGTGCCCACCCTGGCTAAAAAAGGATGGTAACCTGTAGATAACCCTTCCCGATTAGCCTAGTAGCATAAAGTGGACGTAAAATAAAAAAAAAAAATGTCTCACCTGTTGTCGGTGGCCGCTCACCCCCTTTCTCCCTTTCAGGGCTGCGCTACAAGGCCGCTCTCCTTCATCCTCAGCTCCTTCTACTGAAACAAAAAAAAAATCAATGTAAATTCCGTTCACCACAAAATATTTACTAATCACACAGCGTTTTGGAAGTTCAATGCACTTCATTGCCTTTTTGGGGCAACTGTACAAAGATCTGTGGATATCTCGTCCCACGGGATAAGAGATGATAGAAATGCACGATCAAAGGACTGCCTCACCAGTGTTTGGTTGTGTACTCTCTCTCACACCACAATTGTCAGAGCCTGAGCTTTGTAGAGGAGGGGAGGGCGGGTAATCGCAACCCCACCTTGAAGATCTCAAATTTTCGACCATTGGCTTCTGTCGGGTACAACTATTTTTATATTAACTATGCCTAATGTAATCGGTGAGACGCGTGTTATTGTAGTAAAATTGATTGCTTCCCTAGATAGATACGAGATGTTTAGTTACTCTCTTACTCAATGTGAAATTTGATGGGGGTTTACTGAGACTGAATACTAAAAAATGCAAACATCTCGGCTAATATCCAAGATTGGTTATATTCATTTTTTCGATTAGATGCATAATAATGGGGATATTTCGAATTTTCGAAATTTGCTCTCACCTTAACTGATTTCAGCCATAAACGAACATGATTTTTAGCTTTACATAAAACGTTTAAATATCGAGTTAGGCAACGACCAAACAACAATTAAAAATAAAAAAAAGTTTATAAAAAAGCATTTATAGGAAATTAAATTGGCAATTGGTTATACATGATTTTTCGTTCTGTCATTTAATAACAGAGATATTTGGAATTTTCGGAATATTCCCTCTTTTGTCCCCCTGGTCAATTTCAGCCATTAACGAACAAGATCTTTACTTTGCATAAAACGTTTAAATATCAAGAAATGTAGTAATGATTACGAGTTTGGTGGTTTGCGAACGCTGGATGATGGAATTTTTGATTTTTGGTTGTGAGTACAACCGCAAGAGCTGATTTCTCTTTAGCGAAGTCTGCTAAACAATTGTGGCACCTATTAACTAGTTAGTTGGTTACGCTAACTTTTGTCGTAATAGTGCCTATGATTTATGTGTATGTAGTATTTACAAGCTACACCTGGTAATTGGTCTTGTGAAAAGGTAAACCTGATTTTCAAGGGCCGAATAAGGGAGTAAGATGGGCACAAAGACATGCAGTGGTTTCCCATTGCCTTCTGCATCAGACCATCCAGCAATAAAGGTATCATGAGGAAAATTCAAATCACACTAGTAAAGGCATGAGTGGAGAAAATTCGATTCATGGCCAGAGTTGTTAGATAGCCATCCCTCGGTAGCCTGTATAAGCTGACTAATGATAGCCATTAGCCAGTAGGAGTAGGCAGAATACCACTTTAATCTACTATCCAGTCCTGCCCCACTGACATGTAGTAAGTGAGAATTTGGACAAGGAGTGGATCATATAGCAGTAGACGCACTGAAAATGATAACACATGAATTGAGCAGAGGAGCGAATAGGATGTGAGTGACAGGGAATCGAACTGTTCCAAATAGCCACTAATTATATGGAGACCGGTGCCCGGGTAAGCGCTTATTCAATGCCTGTAGTTGTCGAATGAAAGACTTCATTCAGTCACATTTCAATCCTGGCAGGGGAGAGGCTAAACCACATAACAGCTTCTCCATGAATGGAGCTGCCGCCAAGCTCACCTATTCAAGGACGAACAATAACCCTAATTCAATAATTCCATTCCTTTCTTGGACCGAAATGACAAATAGTATTTGACTTTGTACGATTAGTATAAGAAATCTTACTACCGAGGAAGTTTGTATGGCTAGTATACATTCATTATGCACCAGAGCTGACCACGAACTCGATATATTATAAGGGAGAAAAGGGGTATTCACCACACCGCTATGATAATTACCTGTCCAAGACATCTATCTAAATGAGTTGGGAAAGATTGAATATACAATTGAGTTTTTTTTTTATTACTGGAGGTAATTATATACTCAACCGCAAAAAAAAACCGGACACTTAGATTTAGTCTTATAATTTTGTTAAATACTTAATATATATGTATATTAATCTTTTTAATTAAAATAATTGGTTAATCTATAGGTTATTTAAACAAAATCTGCCAAAAGTGAATAATTTTTATTGATTATTTACAAAAAAATACAAAAGAAAAAGATAAATTAACACATTTTAAAAAAATAATTATTCTTCATTTTTATTACAGTGAATGGTAGACTTCGCTACCCCAAGCGTTTCGGCAATGTAACGTAAGCTCCGGCCTTGCATCTAAGTTTGAAAGACCCATTATTCTGGACCGAAATAAAATAAAACATTAATTAAAGAAAATGCTTGGTTAATAATTAAAAATGTTTAATATGCGAAAAACTACTTACAGTTTAGAATAGATCAACTTCACGACAAATAAATCTAATTTGAGTTTTATCTAATTGTTTACTAATCCTGAAGGGATTAGTTCAATGGACTTAGACTCTAAATTCTCTGTAAGGACTAGAATACCCACATAAAGAAAATTGCTGAAAATTAGCTTTTAATACGACAAAAATGAAGTGTCCGGTTTTTTTTGCGGTTGAGTGTATCTTTGTTTTTATGTATTGAAAATATAATGCAACACATCTCTCATGAGGTTTATAACAACACTAGGTTGGGGCTCTAAGTAAAGAATGAATCTGCAATTTTCGACAGGCTTGAAAATGATGCCCTGATGTACTCAGAGTTCAGCTAGTAACAACGGACAGTATTCATAGATTGGACAATAGACTGAAAACAAATTACGATTTTTTGCGACTTTTACGGCTATGTCCACTATTTAGATTAATGACTTGCTATTTGAAGTTTTTAACAATCAAGAAAAGAAATAATAGTTTTTGAGAGCTGACAAGGAAATGTTTCAATTAAAGCCATTGTCATATCATAATTTCACTTTGGACCTTTGAAAGCGCATTCTGTTCAGTTGAATTACACATTCAAAGCATCACAAAGTTTTTAGCGTATATCTCATTAAAACTTCGGTATATGACATAAGTGTACATAACAAAAGTTACTTTAAATAACACAATAAACAACGTTTGTTATGTGCACCTTTGTCGAAAACCCAATAGGAAACGGAGTATGGCAATTTTTCATTTTATGCCTCCTTGTAACCCCCACTGCAGTTCGTCCCTAGAAATGTTAATAGCTTATACTAATCATGGAGGAGATGATGCTATTTCACATACCGAGCAAAGTTAAGTTCGGCTACATCGTGTGTACCCAATAAAATTGATTGACTCCCGCTATGGTTTTTAGGGTATATTTCATTTATACTATAAGGGTATACAACAAAAGTGTATATAATATACGTTACTCTGAATTACAAAATGAATAACATCCGTTATGTGTGCCGAAAAACCAATAGGAAACTAAATATCGCAGTTTCATTCCATGCCTCCCTTATAACCCCCACTCCTGCTCGTCTCTGAGAATGTTAGTATAGCTTATAGTTGTAATATATATACCAACCAATATAAAGTAGTAATATATATACCTTACCTTGTAGTTGTAATATATATACCTTACCAAGTTGTTAGTGGTAATATATATACCAAGTATCATAAAATTCTGTGCAGTAGTTTAAGCGTGAAAAGAAATAAGACACCTAAGCCAAAAATTGAAGATATCGTGTTAATGGCATGTGAAACGAAAAAGAATCGTGAAATTTCGAGAAAAAAATCAATGTACAGACAGAGGTTACAATTTGATATGTATATAGATAAATCTGTGTGTGTGTGTGTTTGTGTGAATGGACTTCATTTTAACCATCTACTTGCTAGGATAAATAGACATTTGTAGAGGTAAACGCGTGTAAGTACAATCTCAATAGCTACTTTTCCATAAGGAAAATCTGCTAAAACATGGCAAGAAAGCTGTACGACAAACTCGTACACTCCTATTGATAGCGATTAACGACTGGTACCTGGTCCTTGACGGGCTAAAATCTCTGAGTTTAGTTTTCATGTGATAGGATTGAGGAGATTAATTACATTCTACGTTCTACCCATTACCTCTTGTACTGTTGTAAACTCACTTTGGTGATTCGAAAAATGACACCCAGATATAAGATTAGACTGTTGCAGGGGATCAGATACGTCTACGGCCTGAGAAAAACTCACCTCTAAAGAACCACCAGGAAAGAAAACAAGTACGTCACGTAGGGGCTGCGTAAACTAAGCAGATTTCCCACGTGAAGTTATACAATAGAGAAATCTCCATACGAGAGTCGAATAGTTACGGCAATGGGCCGAACTAGCTTTTGGCGGGAAACTCAGTCGTTCGTTACGGCCCAAATTTAATAAAAAGGCAAATATCTCGGTTTATATTCAAGATAGAGAAGGAATGTATAGAACAATATTTATAGTAAATTAATTTTCAATAAGATTGGTTCTATACAATTTTTTGATCCGACGTATGGTAACGGAGATATTTCGAATTTTCGAAAATCCCCTCTCTAAACCCCCCCCCCCACTTGTCCGATTTCAGCCATTAACGAACTTGATCTGTCTTTTTGCATAAAACGTTTAAATATCGAGTTTGGTAACGATCAAACAAAAATTGCGACCGTTAGAACGTTAACAGACAAATATATATATATATATATATATAATTTTGAACGGACCTCATTTTCGTTATCTCCTGGGTAGGATCGATGGACATTTGAAGAAAATTTCCATGAGTACGACCTCAATAGCTGATTTCCCTCAAGGGAAATCTGCTAAAAATCAGATATTCAACAGGATCAAGAGATCTATGGCAAGCGAGGACTCTCACCAGCTGACGATCGAACTGAGTGGGGGTGCCAGCTTCTGCAAGAATGTTAATGGCTAGACGTAAGTTTGTTATCTAAGTTATAAGAATTACGTCTGGCAGTTCTAATCTATCTTAAATACTTTTTTAAAACTCTTGAAATTCTAAATATTAACATTGAAACAAGAGAAATGATTCAAAAAATATTGTCATTCCCTAATTAGTTTTTGAAAAAAATTAAAGACTTCGTGACAACAACAAGTACAACAAACACACTCTCCTTAATAAATTTTATACCGAGCTGGATACGTAAGGTAATAAACATCCATCAAAAAATAAATAATAAACAAATATATATCAATGACAAATTAAGGGATATTTTTTTGATTTGCCAATAAATAAAAAAATATAGAACCGAAATGTTTAATTTTGTGTTTATAAAATGTTTACTATTTTTACTTCCTTGTAAGAAGTTAGGAAGGAGAAGAAGTAAGGAATTATTCTAATCATGAACATTTTTAGTTTTCAGATTTCAACGAAATTAATGGTTTTAATCCTCCTGAATCCATTTTCGCTAGTTTCGGCGTCTCCACAAAACGGTCAGTCTTATAGTATTAGAAAATATTTAGGATAGGGGGCTCAGGTTAGCCATGTGAGTTAAGGTATCGATCTTAATCTTACTTGGCAAATCTTGGTTTGCCACAAATGACAAAAACTACAAGAACTGAAACATATACTTCGTGAATAGCCTTCCTCAAAAAGGCTAATTAGAAGAGAAGAAGTAGTTTTAAAGAGGTTAAGTTATATTTTTTTTTTGTGTACATTCAGTTATTAACTATAAATGTTAAGTTTCATGACACTGGGGCGCTCCGGACCTTCCCTAAAGAGGTTAAGAATTGGCCACTAACACTTACTTACTGGAGAAGACGAACCCTTCTGCCAACACTCTAACTGTAGACTTACTGTAAAACTAATTAACTGCTATCTAAGGACTCACATCAACCTGCCATACACTTTGACTGAATTACTACATAACCGTAGCCAGTATATAGACCGCGTATTACACTACTTGAAACATAACAACATTTTCTAAAAATTATAATGTAGGACAATACTGAAATTATTTGCAGAAATGAGCATACTTACGTAAATATTATAAAGTGATTATAGGAATTTAACTGATTCGCCGCTAAATCGCCCCAGTCGGGAAACGCGATTATTGTAAGAATAATAATAATAATACTTGGGAAACCTAGAGTCGTGGGTTTGATTCCTCCCTGGGCAATAGGAATTTATATAGTAACGAAATAATTTCATTAAAGTCCTTTGTCCCACCCTAGCCATAGTCGCACAAAGTGAACAATTATAAGTATCATAACATATTTGGGATTGTAACGTCTTGTGCTTTTGATTGAAATCGATTAAGAGAGAGGGAAGGTTTAAAGGAGGGTGGAAATAATAATTGTCAATTTTCTGAGAGCATATTGGAGATAAAAAAGTTGTGCAAGCATTTTTTTTTTTTTTTTTTTTTTTTTTATATCATGAAAAGATAATTCATAATGTTCTATGACATTTCCTGATCCGATGTATTGGATCGGAGATATCGTGACTTTCATACGAAATAATTTTAATTGACTTTTAAATGAAATGCTACCAACAATTTTGTTTATTTTATTCAATAGGAGTACGAGGAAGGCTTGTGTTGCTACGTCAGATTATTTTAATATGTATATCTTGTTTAACTTTCCGCTTGATCTTCTTTTTCCTCTCTCCAGTTTATTCAACTTTCAAAATGTAAGCTATGGTTACTTTTTATGTTGTTTAATTATATTTGTTTGGTTATTGGCGGGGTTTCCCCTCATCAACTTTATTTACAATTCTTATCATTCATCTGCCGTATAATATATAATGTATTAGAAGATATTCTCTTTATTTCAACCTATCATTTATTTAAATGTTACTAGTGTTTATTCAATTTTCTGAACTGACCTGTAGTGCAGCTAACAATTTTGTATTTTTCTTTGACAATTATAATTGTTATTTTACTGCCATTTTAGCAGATTTCCCTTAAGGGAAATTAGCTATTGAGGTCGTACCCATGACGCGATTTTCGACAAATTTCTTCAAATGTCCATCGATCCTTCCCAGGAGGTGACGAAAATGAGGTCCGTCCAAAATTATATATATATATATGGTGTTGTTGTTTTTTGGAGTTTTGGTCAGTGTTGGTGAAAAAATCTTAGTTCATACCAATATTTCGGGAATATTTATTTTCTCTTCTTCAGGGCAAGACTAAAGATACTTAAAAATTATTGTACATCACTGTAGTTCCTTTGTTTACATTAGGAGTATGTATGTATGTATGTATGTATGTATGTATGTATATATATATATATATATATATATATATATATATATATATATATATATATATACTGACAGGCAAAAAAATTCCACCCACTTGATTTTTTCATGTTTTTATCTAATAATATTTCTGCTTTGGATTGGTATATTGTTTTTAATGAATAAATAGGTAATCGTTTTATTTGTTTTCAAATAGGAATGTCAATATAGAGGACAGTAACCTTTAATCCCTAATTCAATGAAATGACTCTAGATTCCAATGTTTACTTTCTATGGAATCAAAATGTTTATTCAGTATCATTAGTTCAGTGCCGTTTCTTGCTGCAAATTTCTTAGTCTCCGGCTTTTAATTTTTTCAAAATGAAGTTTAAAAATGCCTCTTTAAAGTATGCCGAGGCGTCTTCAAGAAGTAATAACGGCAAGAGGAGGAAACACGCGCTACTAAACGATGATCTCATTAATTTTTTCTGGAATAACAATGGTTCGTTTTTCAATTTTTTTTCTTTCTTTTTTCAAAATTTTCTTAGCCAATCACATTTTGATTTTAATTGTAAACACACATTTAATAATTGATAAAATCCTATTAAAGGTAAAAAAGATTATAAAATTTAATAAATACTAAGTATTTTCTACAAAAACCATGTATTATATACAAATAAAACTTTTTTTACAAGTGGGTGGAATTTTTTGCCTGTTAGTATATATATATATATATATATATATATATATATATATATATATATATAAATATTTGTGTGTTAACGCTCTAGCGGTCGCAATTTTTGTTTGATCATTACAAAACTAGATACTTAACCGTTTTATGTAAAAAAACAGATCAAGTTCATTAATGGCTGAAATCGAAACAGAGGGAGGGGGGGGGGTTAACGGAGGGGGATTTTAGAAAGTTCGAAATATCTCCGTTATTATGCATCGGATCGAAATATTGTATAGAACCAATCTTATTGCAAAGTACATTTACTATAAATACTGTGATATAAATTTATTCTCTACCTTGAATATTAACCGAGATATTGGCATTTTTATGCCAATATCTATATTTATTTAAGTCCGTGGGACATGTGGTCGGATATTGTTCGGCAGTTTCCGTAACTGTTCGGGTCTAGTGGAATCTTCTTCCAACCTTACCTGTCGTTTCTAACCTTACCTTACCTTCTTCGTTACTTTGTGAGATTTATGCAAATATGTTCTGTTTATCCGCCCCCCCCCTTCTTTAGTTCTTGGACTACTAAAATTTGAGTTTTAAAAATATAAATTATTCTTACAATTCAGAAGCCGTTTCAGTTGGGAATTTATTAAAATTAACTGAAAGATTTCTCATTACCGTTTGTATTTACTCACGGTGGTGTTGTGTTACCAGTCTGCAGATTTCTCTATTGCTAAACTTCACATGGGAAATCTGCTTAGTTTACGAAGCCCCTGCGTGACGGACGTTTTCTACTAATAGAGCTTAGTATTATAAACACTCAATACGATTTTAAGTGGATGTCACTTTTAAATACTTGCCCCCTTTACTTGTCATTTGTTATCAAATAAATGGTCACTTCTAGCAGTTTATATTATTATTCTGGTGTCAAATTCGACTGATCATCGATTACAACTGGTAAGTACCATCTTCATGTCAGGCCAAAAGCTGTATTGAGTTAGGTTGTCGCATACATTTTTACTTATAAATGTGCTCTTTGACATTTCTTTGAAAAGCATTTTATTTTTTACATCGTTTTTGAAAAGAATTGAACTAGATGTTTGACTTGTAAGTTAATTTTGCTGGAAAGACTGGCATTATAATTATCCATAACTAATTCACTTAAGGTTTCATTAATTAGACGGAGTTTTTACTCTAACAAATCTTCTTTCTAGTTTTGAATGTTTGAGCTCATTAACATGGAAATCATCTCCAAACTTCATCCTCTTTCATTGATTCTTGAAACGATCCTCATAAAATTTATAAAAGACTTTAAAAATCTTCTTGATCAAAAGAAGTGCTGAAATCCTTTCCATCAGTCTGATTAAATGTCTATTCTTCCAGAGAATTCATTGTTCTGCGTAGATTGTTAGATGCTTTTTAAAAAAATATGTTCGATATCTACTTTTTATTTTACTGTAATTCTTACGGAAGGTTTTGGCATTGTTAATGTTCTACAGCACAATAAATTCATAATAGAAATTATGTGTTGGAATAAAAAAATGATTATGAGAGTTTTGGGAACATAAATCTTTTTGGAAGGCTGCATGAATCTAAATGTACATGAATCAACTTGTCTTTTTAAAACTATAAAATGAATAAAATATTTATATTATACTGATCAAAAATGAATAGGGATATTGGCTGTTTTGTGGTATTTATGGGGCCTAGCATTTTTTTAAATTATAAATATCATTAATACTTATTAGAAAATATTGTCTTTTCCCCCATAAAAAAGTAATTTAATTAAGGTCGATTTAATTAAAATTAATAGGATAAGAAAAAATAACCAATATCCCTATTCATTTTTGAGCAGTATATATATATATATATATATATATATATATATATATATATATATATATATATATATATTGTAAAGAATTGATAAAATATTGTTAGTCGTGCTAATTTATAATGAAATATATGGATTAAAAAGTATTTCTCCGAGCTCCACATATTAGTTAACAGTTTATTAGAGTTCATAATGAAAGTGAAATTAATTTGCTGTCAAGAGTTAAAATTAGTAATGTCAAGATCGTGTGTGTATAGCTCGTAATAACAATTATTCTCGTTATATTAACTTCAAAATTGTATTTTAGCTACAAGCGGTCGTTTAATATGAACTCTCTTAATGATAAAATAAGCGTTTATATTGGTCTTTGAAAGGATAATATTGCAATAAATTATTATCCTTGTCTAGATGAATAACATTAGATATTTTATTCAATCAAACATTTAGCAAATTTCCCTATAGAAGATATCTTCTATTAAGGCTGTATTCATTACACGATTTTCAAAAAATTTCTTCAAATGTCCATCGATCCTCCCCAAGAGATGACAAAAAGTGAGGTCCGATCAAAACTATATGTATACGAATTTGTCTTTTAACGCTCTAGCAGTCCCAATTTTTGTTTGATCGTTACCAAATTCGATACTCAAACGTTTTATGGAAAATTAAAAACCAAATTCGCTAATGGTTGAAATCGGACCAGCCGAATTTTATTTTTTTTAAAATCACCGTTATTATACGTCGAAAAATTTTAAA
>CM032233.1:64040000-64100000 GCA_019009955.1 Riptortus pedestris | reverse complement strand
AATACATCCCTTAATAATTATTTTGCTATATATTGTATTAGTAGGTGCCTACATCTATGTTATATTTATTAAATATAATTATAAATTGCTACTTACATTTGCGACTGTCCCCACAGAGGTGGCATATGATACTGAGAGGTTCCCGAGGTAGGTTAAGTCAGCTGACTAAAAATCGATTATTTCCAAGTCAATCTTGAATTCGATTATTTCGCGTCATAATTCAAAGTCGATTAAATTAAAATAAAATGTTATAGAATTTATGATTTTTTATATATATATATATATATATATATATATATATATATATATATATATATATATATATATAGGATCGATGGACATTTGATGAAAAATTTCAAAAATCGCGTCATGAGTACGACCTCAATAGCTGATTGCCCTTAAGGCAAATCTGCTAAAGCACGTATTCAACGCATACACAACTCGTTAATTCAAATAAACATTCTATTTTATTTTTTATTAACGTCTACATACTGCAACTGTGGCTAATTGAGACGAGTTATCTACAGGTTACCACCCATTTGTAGCCCGGGTGGGACTAAGGATTTTATTCAATGAATTCGTCACTAAATAAATTCCTATTTGCCCAGGGGGGAATTGAACTCGCCACTCTGAGTTTATCATGTGAGATTAAAGCCCTCACATAGCTACCTACTCACATGGCTAACCTGAGCCCCGAACCTTCTTGTGCAAAAGGCAAAAGTCTGCAGGGGCAGCTTTAAATAAGCAGATTTCCCACGTTTATCTCCCGGTTATCACAAAACGTAAAAGTTTAATGTAAACAATTATTAAAAATAAAATGATTGATTATATAACAGCTTATTGTTAATATGGCATGAGTAGGAGTGGGGGTTTACTCAACGCTGAAAAATACAAATATCTATAATCAAGATAGTGAAAATGAACATATAGCAACATTTATAGAACTTTACATTTGCAATAAGATTAATTCTAAACACTTTTTCGATCCGACGTATAATGACGGAGATGTGAAGAATTTTTGAAATTCCACCCCTTAACTGGTCGGATTTCAGCTATTTACGTACTTGATCTTTTTTTTTAGATAAAGCGACTAATTATCGAGTTTGGTAACGATTGAACCAAAATCGCGACCGCTAGAGAGTTATCAGACAAATGCTTATATATATAGTTTTAAAAGCATCTCATTGTCGTCATCTCCTGGGTAGGATTGATGGACATTTGAAGAAATTTTTCGAAAATCGCGTCATGAGTACGACCTCAATAGCTGATTTCCCTTGAAGGATTCTGCTAATAATGAGCAGATAAAAGAGGCAAAGGTCATTGTGGTAGAAGCTCAAGTGTAGCTTCAGATGGATTGGATAATTTATACCTTTCAAAGGTTCTGAAATGCTGAGACGTGCTTGAGATAAAGGAGGAAATAGGGGGGGGGGTGTAGGGTGGGGTGCACTAAGGGAGGTACTTGGTGGTCCTACAGTATTAGCTGCTTAGAGAGATGTCATCTAAGGTCCATGCCAACAAACAGCCCGTTACGACTGCTATCAACTTGACTACTCCCATACTGAAAGGCTCAATCAATTGCAATAGACGTGGTGGTCATTTCTTTCTTACGAGCTTCTCAACATTTCTGGGCCCTATAAATAAACTCCCGTTGGTGTTCCCAGGATAACACAATCCCCCAGTTTTAAGTTGATAATACTTGTATTATCATATGTATATATATATATATGTGTGTGTGAATATTATTATTTTATCGTATTTAGTTATTGTTATTTTATATATATATATATATATATATATATATGTATGTTTATATATATATATATATATATCTATATATATATAGATATATATATATATTTTTATATATATATATATATATCTATATATATATATATAAACAAGCTGAACAGTAGTGTAATTGTATATATTAACGTGTTGCCATAAACATACCAACATATGCATATTCCAATGATTTTCCGAGTAACGCCGGGTACCTTACCTTATATTATTTATATACATATATATATATATATATATATATATATATATATATATAGTAGATTTATACACTGACCGTTCATTATTCAAAATTGTTTTTCGAGCCATAAGGTCAGGAAGTTATAATTCCTTCAGTCGAAAAGCTAAAAACTAAACTACATATTAAAGAAAATGATCATATAAAAATCAGATTTCTTAAATAATTAAATAAAACAATTCTTTTATATATATATATGTGTGTGTATATATATATATATATATACTAGCTCAGATACCCGGCTTCGCCCGGGAATTGATTTGAGGCTTAATGGTGATGGTATTTTTTTGGCAAGGCTTTAATTTACACAATATTTGACATTTACCCGTCCCAGTGTTTAGGGTTAATACCCGTTGTTGGCATTTGTTAATAATAAAATTAATTTTTTATGTAAGTCTTCACTGTCCTCCAAATTGTCATATTTCCCGTCTCCTGTGCATTACGCATAGATTTCATCTATTAAGGACAAAATATTAATATTGATTTGAATTAATTTTTCCAGCTGAGGTACCTGATAGCTCAAATAGGAATGAATTGTTGAGCATACCAATATTTCTACGCAAATTACTTGCTCCACACATTGTTCCTGGAGAAATGTATAAAAAAAAAAAAAAAGTTAATCTAAATAACAAAGTAAACAACTTTTGTTATGTGCATGTTTGTCGAAAAACAAAATAGACAATGAAATATCGCGATTTTTATTTCAGGCCTCCCTTATAACCCCCACTCCCTTTCTGACCTAAACATTTTAATATAGCTTATAATCATGGAAGAATTAATGCTAATTAATATACCGAGTTTTGTTAAGTTCGGTTCAATTGTTAGCGCCCAATAAAATACGTAGTTGACTCCCGCATTAGTTTATAGTGTATATCTCGTTTATACATTGTTAAAAGACAAAAATGAATATTGCAAAAGTTACTCTAAATAACAAAATAAACAACTTTTGTTATGTTCATATTTGCCGAAAAACGAATAGAAAACGAAATACTGCTATTTTAAATTCTGGCGTCCCTTACAACCCCCTCTCCTGCCCGTCCCTAGAAATGTTGGTATGGATTGTTATAATGAAGGCGTTAGTCCTAATACACGTACTGAGTTTTATTTAGTTCGGTTGATTTTTTTGTGCCAAATAAAATTGTTGACTCCCGCTGTAATTTTTAGCGTATAACTCATTTATATTTAGATATACGACGATAGTGTATATAACAAAAGTTACTTTAAATAATAAAATAAATAACTTTTGTTATGTTCATATTTGCCGAAAAACCAATAGGAAACGAAATATCGCTATTTTTAATTTCAGGCTTCCCTTATAACCCCCACTCCTGTTCGTCTCAGAGGATATTAATATAGCCTAAAGTCTAAGTTGGGTTAGTAGTAATATACATACCAAGTTTCATAAAATTCGATTCAGCCGTTTAAGCGTGAAAAGGTAACAAACAAACAAACAAACACACACGAAAGAAACAAAATGCAGTTATGGGGTCTATGACATGTGAAACGAAAAGTTATCGTGAAAATTCGCGAAAAAAATCAATGTACAGACAAAGGTTACAATTTTATATATATATATATATATATATATATATATATATATATATATATATATACAAATAAAGGAATGTTTTTTGAGCCATAAGTCAGAAAATAATAATTCCTTCATAAGTCATTTATTTCATTCCCGACACATTTCGAGTGTGACCACTCCTTCTCCAGCGATTATTTAGCCATCAATTCCATTTAAAACAATCCTTTTATTATAATATATGAAATATATTATATAATACATTCGTCTCTATAACTATAACTGGCTAATAACTTGTTTGCACGTTGTTTAAATCAATTGAGTCACGCTATCGTAGTCTGATTGATTTAAACGACGTGCTAACATGTTTTAGCCAATTATAGCTATAAAGACGAATGTATTATATAATATATTTCATATATTATAATAGAAGGACTGTTTTAAATGGAATTGATGGCTCAATAACCCCTTGGGAAGGAGTGGTCACACTCGAAATGTGTCGGGAATGAAATAAATGACTTATGAAGGAATTATTATTTTCTGACTTATGGCTCAAAAAACATTCCTTTATATGTATACACACACACACACACACACACACATATATATATATAAAAGAATTGTTTTATTTAATTATTTAAGAGATCTGATTTTTATATGATCATTTTCTTTAATATGTAGTTTAGTTTTCGACTGATGGAAAGTGTTACTATCATACTACTAGAGGAGGAGGGTGCGTAATTGTAGTAACTCTTTAACCCTGCAATTATGGTTGGTTTATTTTATTATTTCACTTTTTTTATTATGAGTTATTGGTTTGGAGATATTTGTAACTGCGTTGTTGAAGGTTTTAATTTTTCAAAAAAAAAAAAAAAAAGGAAGGAAAAAGATTTCATCCTCTAAATTCGTCTTACATCCATTTAGGCAGGAGGGTGGAGGACTAAACGGAGTGGGGCTTGGAGCTTTTTTATAAATGACATTCTTGGAAAGCTTTCATTATGCATTCTTTAAAAGTACCGAGATTTGAATTATAAATGTCCGAAGCGAAATTAGAATTTCAATGACAACGACGTCTATTATAAGGTTTCCCTTTTTCTGCTTCAACTAGAGATCAAGTTTAAGAATTCGTAGCAAATCTAATGTCATGGGTGTGCTAGGTCAAAATATTTTACTTTCTCGTTCGCCAGCTTTTGTAGGGAATACTAGTTTTTATTACATGATTACTTTTTTGAAAAAGAACTTGGGGTAATAAAACAGTATCATCTTTTTATCAAATTTTATTTGGGGAAATCAGCTATTGAGGTTGTACTCGACGCGTTTTTTTAACAATTTTTTCAGTTTCTATCGGATCCTACAGGTTATAAATATGTATATCTATATATATATATATATATATATATATATATATATATATATATATATATATATATATATAGATATATATACTGTTACCGCTATAAGGATCGCAATTTTTGCTTGATCTTTACCAACTTGATATATCGTTTCACGAAAACTAGAGATCAAGTTCGTAAATGGCTGAAATCAGACTGGGTGACGGGGGCTCAGAGCGGGGATCGAAAATCCTAAATATATTTGTTAATATTTGTTAAATCAACAAATTCTATATAACCAATTACCGAACTCGATTATTAAGCAATATATTTGATTTTTTTGTTTAACCCTCCGTTAGGCGCGGGTCATTTCCAAACGACTCTAGGCGCGGGTCACCTATGAGGTGACGATGGAGAAATATGTAGATAAAACTGCTTCTTAGGGCAAAAATAGAGTTAAACAAATATAAATACTTATCTGAACAAATAGTAGACCTATTTTATTTTAAAACTTAGCGAAGTAACACATGAATATATCTTACAACTATCAAAAATATTAATTCATTTCAGGTAACATGAAGCAATTTATGAACTATGAATTCGTTAGGTACTACTTACTTAGCTACTATAAAACATATATAAATAAAGTGCAATAAGAATAGTTGAGAACTACTTATTCATTTGATTACTGCAGGAATAGCAAATACAAGAAAACATTTATGATAAAAAAGGAAATTAAAACGTTTCACGTGGAATCTTTTAGTGCTTTCAAGTTCAACTTAGGTGAGTTTCTTGCCCAACATGTTTTACATAAAGTCTTCTAAATTCATTCTCTCTCCTCTGCATGTGCCAGCTAAGTAAAGAAGGCCTATATAGGCTTTTATTTCTGTGAAGTCCGTCACTTTGGCATCCCTCTGCCTAGAAAATTCTGGTTCAAAGATTTTTATAAATTCGTTTTGCAATGCACAATACTACTAATAATCGTCTTATCAAAGAGCCAGAACCAGCAGTCAAGTTCATTAGTAACCTCCTTTGCCGCGCCCTTTCACTCCTGGATGGTGTTTCAATACATTTTGTTTTCCTATTGTACGCAAAGGAAAAGGGGTTTTCCTCCACTCATAACGGTCAACAATCTTTCTGTTCACAGTTCTCAATGCAACATATTTTTCGTGTGACTGCTCATGCTCCCCACCACTTTCCGATTCCACGTCACTTTGTTCAGTCTCTGAGTCAATACCCCGTTCTTTCAAGCCGTCTTCAAATTCCGAATCTGTGTCGTTCTGTATGTTATCGTCTTCTTTGAAAGGTTCAATTAATGGGTGATGAAGTCTAGCAATATCATTTTGATTACACAAGTCAAAAAATACGTATTTCCTGGTCTATTTTTTTTCTGAAAAATGTTTTAAAAATGCATTGTTAGTCGCGGTCACCTCAGAGGTGAATTCCCTATTTTGTAGGTATTTTTAACTATTCAAAAACAATCAAGGAACTACAAACGTCAAATGACGAATATGTCTAAGATAAATAGATTAAATATAGAAATAAAAGAAATTGAAAAAGTTACAACTTTGGTCGCGGTGCACCTGTGGGGTGATTTTAACACAAAGAACGCACTGTGTACAAACTTCGAAGGTCAAACCTATAATGTTTTGAGGAGGAAGGGAAGCTAGAAGCATTGCTGGAGGCGGAAGTCGTTAGGTTTATTCAATCGGAAGTTATTAGAAAAACACCTCAAAGATGCACCTGTCAGGACGCCGCGACTAACGGAGGGTTAATTTTTAGCTTTCAGTAAAAGCCCCCTCAAGCCATTGTTCTTTAACAATAAGCAAGTAATGTATATCATGAAACATCTATTGGAAGTGATGATTATAAAATATATCCATGCAAGAAACACTTACAGGGCTGATTATTTTTTATTTGCTTCCTCGTAATTCTACGAAGGCTAACTGGGATAGCTTATCCAAATGAATATCGAAAGTCCGTCACGCAGGGGCTGCGTAAACTAAGCAGATTTCCCTCATGAAGTTTTGTAATAGTCAAATCTACATACTGGTAACACTTAACACCACCGTGAATATTAAGTGAATAAATACAAACGGTAATGAGAAATATTTCTAAACGGAAAGCTCTGAATGGTATACAAACAGGTCTGCCAATCACTCAGAGCTGAACAGATTCATCACGGGAAAGTCTCCCGTGACCTCCACCAGTTTCTACACCAATTTCAAAAGAGCCAGAGAGCCGAACAGTTATGGAAACGGCCGAACTAACTTTCAGCGGAATCGCAGGAACAGAGCCGACAATAAAATATGAAAAATGCAAATATCTAGGTTAATTTTCTAGACAGAGAATAAATGTATGTAACAATATTTATAGTTCATTTAATATGCAATAAGATTGTTTCTATAAACATTTTCAATCCGTCGTATAGTAACGGAGATATTTTGAATTTTCGAAAATCCCCCTTCTTTACCCGCCCTCCCACTTTTCCGATTTCAGCCATTAACGAACTTGATCTTACTAAACTCGAGATTTAAATGTTTTATGTAAAAAGAATGGTCATGTTCGTTAATGGCTGAAATCATTTATTTTATTTATTTGTTTGTTTGTTTGGTGGCAGTTTCTAGCGATTTACACAATAAGTGTGGAACGAATTTCGAAAATTCGAAATATCTCCGTTATTACACGTCGGATAGAAACAGTTTATAGAATCAATCGTATTGAAGATTAAAATACCTATAAATGTAAATGTTATATGCATATTTTCTCTATCATAAATATTAACCAAGATATTTGAATTTTTGAGTTTTCTTCCCTAAGTAAACTCCTACTAATGTCATATTAACAATAAGCTGTTATACCATGAAACTCTTTGTTCTAAGATTAAATACCAAATAGGGGCCTTTATTATAAGAGATACATGCAAATGCGTTGTGCGATTACGTCGTCAATAAAGATTTTTCATTCTTGCCTCGAAAATGTTTATTTGATCTATACCATACTCGATATTTAAGCGTTTCAGTTATCACTAAAGATCATACTTTTTTTTGGCTGAATTTGGAACAGGAATAGGGGAGGGGAGGGGTTGATGTGTGGCATTCGAAAATTCAAAATATCTCCGTTATTATGAGTCGGATTAAAAAAGTTATAGAACTAATGTTGTTAAACTATTGATGCTCTACAATTGTTTTTCCATGCATCGTTTCGTAACTCAAATATCAAGCGCGTAATTTGTATTTTCTTGATTTCCGCAGAAAAGGCAGTGAGATGAGATGACTAGTGTGCCTTACCAACAACTGGGAAATCTGCTTAGTTTACGCAGGCCCTGCGTGACGACATTTTATGCTACTTGTCAAAATATCCACTATCGTGTAATGTTATACTCCTAACTTGTCTTTTTAACCCTCTGTTTTAGAGTAATTTAGTCGATTTGTTAGCCTAATTTAGGACTTGAAGTGATATTAGCTGGTTTTGCCGGTGAGCGGGGTCTTCTTAACTATAGAGTACTGGGCTGTTTCAAGGTTGGGCCTGTAATTAAGTCCTACTGCAAGGACATTGCTGTCATAACTCATTATTTACATATAAAAAATCTATAATTTTCTCTCACGAGACAGGTCATAGTTCATCACGCAGGGGCTGGGTATACAAAGCAGATTTCACACTCAACAATTGGCATATTCGCTATACCATTTCAGAACAATCTATGAAACAACAATTCTAGCCAGTCGTAAAACATTTTAGCAGTCTTCCGCTAAGGGAAATCTGCTATTGAGGTTGTACTGATGACGCGATTTTCGAAAAATTTCCTTCCAATTTTTGTTTGATCGTTACCAAACTCGATATTTAAACGTTTTATGTAAAAAGAAAGATTAGCTACCCCTATGGGGGTTTAGTGGGGGAAGAATTTCGAAAATTCGAAATATCTCCCGAATAATAAGTGGGATCAAAAAAAGTGTATAAAACCAAGAGTATTTTAAATTAAAATGCCGATAAATGTTATTCTATACATATAGGATAGTAGTATGTAAGATAGGGTTAAAAATGAAGGCCTATTTTCACGGCTTGTACAAAAAATATGGATCGGATAATTTGAGAATGACTCTAGTAGAAGCTAAAATTACACAGAAAACAGGTACCATTCCATTAAATACTTAACGCATTAATAATTTTATTAAGTGCATAGCAGAATGTATCCGTTCTTGTACTCCCTCATTACTTTTCCAAGCGTTCTATATGAAACTTTAGATTATTATGCTAAAGCTAATGATTTCATGTAATTAAACTCGTTTCCATATATTCGGTCAAATCTGGTTAAACGTCTATTAAATCAACAATTATACATTTATTTACCAACAATGACAAAATTAAAGGATATCATTACGAACTTGTATTTTTTTTAATTTGTAGAACATGTGTTAAAAACTTAGAATCAGACTTGATATGCAGTATACAGGAGTATCAGGGGAAAATGGATTATTTGTAGTAAATATTCATATACAATTGTAATTTTTCGTATAGTTTTAAATTAACGAAGTCCAATAATATTTTATTTAATTTTTCTCTAATAAAATATTAATTAAGGTATTATTTATTGAGGTTGTATTCTGTGCTTAACAGCAATAATATACTACCAATAATGCTGTTCTTAAGAATTATATGTAAGACAATTTTTTCAACTACAACATAATTATAATTTTCTATGTTATAAGTTTTTAAAAATTGAACATATTTGATCATTACTTGCTCCACTTGCAAAAACGCTTCCTCCAAAGATCCCCAATCCATTTTTCGATCCTGAAAAAAAAGGAAAGTCATTTTACCATCTTACTCAAGACGTTTACAAATGAATATAAGACAAATAAGTGTGCTGTCAAATCGAGATTTTTTTTTTTATGCGAGACAGTTATAGCAAACTCTAAATCATTTAAATGGAATTATAATAAAGTAGTCTAGCCATATGTGACTGGTAAAGGAGTTAATTTTCAGATACACGGAATACAGATACGTCGTTTGTAATGAAAATTAAAATTAATATAATTATAACTGGAGTATATATTTGTAGACTTCCACGGCCCTGGTCATTAATACTATTAAGGTCTTCGGGTATTGACCGTGTCTTCATTTTTGTTGCCAACGTTTCGCTAGACATTCTAAGGTCTTAGAAGAACTTCTGCAACATCCTAACTCAATATACCCGAACATTGAATTCACGATGGAGACCGAACGCGATAGAAAGATACCATTTCTGGATGTTCAGGTGGAAAGGAAACCAAACGGACAGCTGGGGCATGCGGTTCACAGAAAACCAACACATACTAACAGATACTTACACGCTGGATCTCATCACCATCCAACACAGAAGAATGGGATAATTCACACACTAGTCACTAGAGCTGAGAGAATATCACAGCCACAGAATCTCCCAAAGGAAAAAGGCAACTGATGACTGCTCTGCTAAAGAATGGCTACGGGAAAGAAGAAATCAGAAATCAATTCCAAAAGAAAAAGAAAAGAAGACAAAATCAAATGAAGATGAACCCCAGAAAACAGCCGTAATACCTTTTGTTAAAGGTACAACAGAGAAGATCTCAAGGATACTCAAGAAGCAAGGATTAGAAACTGCATTTGGCACTGACAGGATAGCACACATGTTACCCAGCTGCAAAGATCAACTCCATGCAAAAATCCCAGGAATATACAGCATACCCTGTTCTTGCGCCTCAGAATATATTGGCCAGACCGGCAGATTGATAAACACCAGGGTCGCCGAAGATATCAAGAGTTAGAAAAGGTTTCGGACAGAAGAATCAGCAATAGCAGAACACTGCGGGGAAACTAACCACAACATCAAATTCGATGAAGTCAAGGTGCTGGCAAAGGTGGACCGATACCAAGAAAGACTTGTTCGAGAAGCCATAGAAATAGCAAAATGCCCAAATAACTTCAACAGAGAGGATGGATACAGACTCAGCAAACTCTGGAAGCCCGTCATTCCACAGAGACCACAGATAAGAAACAAAAACGACGGTATAGCTGGTGAACGGTCCGTAGACATCTGGAAGGGAAGACTCCGCCCAAGGAAACCGGATAAGACTCACATATATACCTGAGGTGAACACACAACTCTTCAGTCTCAGAGATAGCCCTGAGGAAGCTAGAAGCATGTCTAGCGAAACGTTGGCAACAAAAATGAAGACACGGTCAATACCCGAAGACCTTAGTATTAATAACTGGAGTAGTTAATATAACAAATATAGTACACGGGTATACATTATCACTAGAAGGATGCCTTTGTGAATTAATTACTTAAGTGAAACAAAGTACTCAATAGGGAGGCAGATAGAAATTAATTCAATGAATTATAAATTTTCCAACAACAAATATCAACCAAAATATTTACACCTACATTGTGTCTTTAGAGATATTTTGATTTTTTCTGACATTAAAATTAGATGAGGTATTTTTCAGATTCCAAACTTAACCCTTCTAGTTAGAGCGTCTGTGTAGAGATAATCAGGAGGAATTTGAATTTCTAGGGCTTGGAAAAATGCAGTCCTATAGGAATCACCATGAATTGTGATTTTTAGTGACTCAGTTCCTTGAAGTAAAAACCTGATAATTATAAGTAGGGGTTTACAAATAACTCGTGCAATATTACAGGTATGATAGCATGAATGTATTGAACAAAATGGCAAGATGGGGCGAAAAAACGTTTCGATCGTTCAAAAGAACTAAGATATTTCGAACATTCCAATCCCCCCTCTGAAACCTCCCCATTCCCAATCCTATTGCTGCCATTAAAGAGCATGATCTTGAGTGTTGATTAAAAGGGTTAAATATCCACATTGGTCCAATTCGAATAAATATTTTCAACGCGTCAACGTAATATCTTAACTGATGCCATTATGCATGTATCTCACATAGGTCCGTTGAAAAGAATATTTTATATTTAAGCTTCGAATAGGGCAAATCATAGTTTATTGGTAACTTACGGTTATTAATAGTGTGGATTCACTAAAAGATGAAAATTACAACATAATAATATCTCGTTTAATGTGTAATGGTAGAGAAATAAAATTCAGTCACGCATGGGCTGCGTAAACTAAGCAGTTTTCCCAAGTGAAGTTTTACAATAGATAAATCTACATACTGGTAATAAACACTTAACACCACCTTGAATATTAAGTGAATAACTACAAATCTTTCAGTCAATTACAATAACCTCCCAACGGAAAAAGTCTGAATCGTAAAAAACAAACATATCAAGCAACCTCCGAGAGCTGAACAAATAAATCACTCAAATTTTAGTATTCCAAGAACAATTGAAGTGGGGGGGGGTGATCAACAGAATGTACTTGCATATATATATATATATATATATATATATATATATATATATATATATAACAAAGTAAAAATTCAATGAAAACAATATTTAACCTTGCAGTGAAGAGGTTCATGAAATAACAGATTATTATTGATATGACATGAGAAGGAGAGGGCGTTTACTTGAGCCGAAAACTATAAAATCCAAATATTTCGATTAACATTCATGATACAGAAAATATGTATAGAACAATATTTATAGATCATTCAATTAGCAATAAGATTGGTTTTCTAAAGTTTTCGATCCGACGTATAGTAAGGGAGATATTTCAAATTTTCGAAAATCCACCCCTCAAACCACCCCCCCCCCCCTTGTCCGATTCGAGCCATAAACAAACTTGATTTTTCTTTTTACATAAAACGTTTAAATGTGGAGTTTGATAACGATTAAACAGAAATTGTGACCCCTAGAGCGTTAAAAGACATACATATATATATATTTTGAACGAATCCTCATTTTCGTCATCTCCTGGGTAGGATCGATGGACATTTGAAGAACTTTTTCGAACGTACAACCTCAATAGCTGATTTCCCCCCATGGATGGCGTATAAGAGGATTAAAACGAGAATTCGAAATATATTAGCTATTATGAGGCTATTTGTCGATCTGAAAAATGTTAAAAAACCGATCTTTTTCCAAATGTAATTAATTAAAACTGTGGTTTTAGGCATTTGTTGCGTACTGCTAACGATTAACTAGATAGGGGGGGGTGGAGGACGTTTTTGGCCGTATTTCTTTAGGAAAGTTAGCTATCTAAGTTGCTCACGTAAAAAAATTACACAAAAACTCCTTCAAATCCTCGCGATTCATACTAATTGTGCAAAAAAAAATTGGTTTTGAATTTTAAAGTTTGTTATCTATTTTTAACATTCATGATTACATAATACAATAATTTATTAAGATAGCTAATTCATAATTTTTAAGTATTCTTCTTAATTTTTTCTTGGTCGATTTTTCTTATGTCAAAAAACTCTGACGATTGCCCTATTCTTAATGCTGTAAACTATAGCCAAAACTCGTATTCTTCATAATCTAGGTACGATAAAGCAAAGGCCAACATTTCGGTTGGAGCTACAGGTTCCGTGAATATTGAATGAAATCAATAGCGCCGATTCATTTAATTATTGAATAAAATCTTAATGTAAACTTGAAAATGAAATAGGTCAACGATTAAAAATAAAGATTTGTCGATTGAAACAAATTGTTCTTGAAGCCTTTCATTAGTAGTTCCCATGCAAGAACATGGAGATATAACAGAATAAAATTTACAATTAAGAACAGAATATATTCCATTGACCCTAAAAGTAAAGTACTTAATATGTAATTTCGACGAAATATATATACGAAAATATTCGTAATTTGTTTTTATATAGTACCGCTTGAGAGCCCAATGAGAGCCAAATATATTTTTTTTATCTCTAAAGAAAACCAGGAAAATGATTTTCTCCATACAGTCAGCAGTACTAACAAACATAAATTACACAATGTTTTTTGCACATCTGATGAAAATACTGAAATGTCGTTCATTCTTAATGAATAATTGTGCGTTAAATTTTATTTTATTTTATATTTGTTGTATGCTTTTTCTTATTATGTCATTCTAGCATTTATACAGCTGAGTCATAACATTGGACAAGGATATCATAATTTTCACTGACTCTCTTAGCTCTTTACATTCATTAAAAAACATATATAGTTCACATCCACTCATCTCGTACATATTACACAAAATCCAGACATTAAACGAAAGAATAACTATGTCCTGGTTACCCGGACATACGAACATTAGACAAAGCATATAAGTAGACGAACTCGCCAAATCAGCTTCTCAAAAAAGTACTTACGACAACACATATTGTACACACCACAAATATTCAAGCCCAAGCAAAATATGTGATACTCAATTCATGGCAGAAATCTTGGTTTGCCACAACTGATAACATACTTCGAGCGGTGAAACATACACTTGGTGAATGGCCTTCCTCAAAAAGGCTATTTAGAAGAGAAGAAGTAGTTTTAACGAGGTTAAGAATTGGTCATTCACGACTGACTCACACTTACTTAATTACTGGAGAAGACGAACCCTACTACCAACACTGTAACTATAGACTTACTTTGTTACACTGACTGCTATCTAAGGACTCACATAGACCTAACATACACTTCGACTGAATTACTACCTGACCGTCGCCAATATACAGACCGCGTATTACACTACTTGAAACATAAAATTTTCAAAAAAAATATAGGTAGGACAATACTGAAAATATTTGCAAAAATGACCATACTTACTCAAATATGATAAACTGATGACGATAATGTATCTGATAAGTCGCTCAATCGCACCAGTCGCGAAATCCAATTACTATAAGAATAAATAAATAATAAATACATCTATTTATGTCATTGCTATAATAGTTATTTATTATACAAGTGACGAAAGTAGATCATTTTACAACTCTCATCACTCACTTCACTCATTTCAGTTTTAATGTTACCATTATTCAACGATTACAGAAAAAAACACTTATTGATTTAGGAAGTAGTTTTGAATGAAGAAGGGTTTCTATTTATTTATTACTGTATATTATTTTATTACTAATTGTAATACTTTGCTTTGTATTATTTTATGTGTTTCTATTTCTGTGTGTGTGTGTGTACACATTTATTTATTATTATTATTTATTAATTTTTTCAAACTAATTTTATAATTATCAAATATTATATAAGCCAAACTCCTTTGCTATAAGGAAATACTGATAAGGAAATAAAGTATCCAACTAGTATTTTCCATGTATACATTATTTCATTAGCAATTTATCTTATATGCCCTTGACGCCGAACCATTTATATTGAGTACACTAGCCTTATCACTATAAAAAAATAGATTCGTTCAAACACACACACACACACACACACACACACACACACACACACACACACACACACACACACACACACATATATATATATATATATATATATATATATATCAAAAGGCTACGAAAAGTGTACGAAGCAACTTTTTCCATATTATTAAAGCCACCGAAATTCATGAGGTCTTTGAAAAACGACTTTCTAGACGCTCTGGGTTCTTTAACTTAATTCATTTAACATGAAATCGCTGTGCCTTTAGATATTCCAAATAGAATTCAACCTCATTTTCTCCATGACCTAGATAAGAGACTCACTTTCACTTAACACTCATTTAGAACCTCCACGTTTAATTCCATCTGATGCCAACTTTAACTACCATAATACAGATATATATATATATATATATATATATATATATATATATATATATATATATATATGTTGTATTTGGTCTGTTAACGGATATCGCCAACATTTTTCGTTCTTTGAAGTATTCAATTACCTTGTGCGAGTAATCAATTTATTCTCACGCCTCAGCGGTTATTTCTCGGCGAAGTTTTTATCAAGGGAAGCTAATCTTGGCAGTGAAAGGTACGTGTTTTCGCTTAAGACGAGGGGTTTAGATAAAAGTTTTAACTCATTAGGGTAGTGTTTATGTTGGAATTCAGCTTGTAGAGAGAGAGATAGGGAGAGAGAGTGAGAGGGAGGGGGTGGAGTGTGACCCGGCTCCACCCGAGCACTTGTTGAGCCTTCGTATCGACCAAGCATACCAACCCTACTCTCTCATCCCTAGTCTCCTGCCTCCCTTTCCCATAACCATTCATTATTTGTACATTGGTGAAATAATAAATATTGCCCACCAGTTATAACCAGAAATTACTCGGTCCAAATAATTTAGACTACACCTTCTATTCTGTTAGATATATTTATCCTTGTAGTTATCTATCTTCTCTACATATATATCTATATATATATAAAATTGTAACCTCTGTCTGTACATTGATTTTTTTCGCGAAATTTCACGATAACTTTTCGTTTCACATGTCATAGACACCATAACTGCATTTTGTTTCTTTCGTGTATGTTTGTTTGTTTGTTTGTTTGTTCGTTTGTTACCTTTTCACGCATAAACGGATGAACCGAATTTTATGAAACTTGGAATGTATATTACTACTAACCCAACTTAGACTTTAGGCTATATTAATTTTCTCTGAGACGAACAGGAGTGGGGGTTATAAGGGAAGCCAGAAATTAAAAATAGCAATATTTCGTTTCCTATTTGTTTTTCGGCAAATATGAACATAACAAAAGTTGTTTATTTTGTTATTTAGAGTAATTTTTGTTATATACACTTTTTTCGTATACCGAATTATAAACGAGATATACGCTAAAACCTATAGCGGAAGTGAACAATTTCATTTAGGACAAAAGACCCAACCGAAATAAATAAAACTCGATATGTGTATTAGCACTAATGCCTTCCTTATAATAAGCCATACTAGCATTTCTAGGGAGTGGGGGTTATAAGGGAGACCTGAAATTAAAAGTAGTGATATTTCGTTTCCTATTGTGGTTTCGGCAAATATGCACTTAACAAAAGTTGTTTATTTTCTTATTTAGAGACATTTGCTCAAAAATTCATTTCAATATGAACTACCAGGTACCTCACCTGGAATAATTAATTCTAATTGTAATATATTATTATAATATTTTGTCCTTAATAATTTAAATCTATGCATAATGGACCGGAAACGGGAAATATGACAATATGGAGGACAGTGAAGACTTACATAAATAATTAATTTTATTATTAACAAATGCTAACAACGGGTATAAACCCTAAACACTGGGACGGGTAAATGTTAAAATATTGTGCAATGTAAAGCCTTGCCAAAAAAATACAATCGCCATCCAGCCTCAAATGAATTCCCGGGCGAAGCCGGGTATCTGGGCTAGTATATATATATATATATATATATATATAGTATATATATATATGATTATTGGCATACCGAGTTTTGTTAAGTTCGGTTCAGCCGTTTGTGCCCGCTAAGGTTTTAACGTATAACTCATTTATACTAAGGTATAAGACAAAAGTGTATATAACAAAAGTTACTCCAAATAACAAAATAAACAACTTTTGTTATGTTTATGTTTGTGGAAAAACCAATAAGAAACGAAATATCGCTATTTTTAATTTCAGGCTTCCCTTATAACCCCTACTCCTGCCCGTCCATAGAAATGTTGGTATGGCTTATTATAATGAAGGCCTCACTGCTAATACACATACCGAGTTTTATTTAGTTCGGTTGAGTCTTTTTTGGCAAATAATATTGTTGACTCCCGCTATAATTTTTAGCGTATAACGCATTTAAACTTCGGTATACGACAAAAGTGTATATAACAAAAGTTACTCTAAATAACAAAATAAACAACTTTTGTTATGTGCATATTTGCCGAAAAACCAATAGAAAACGAAATATCGCTATTTTTAATTTCATGCTTTCCTTATAACCCCCACTCCTGTTTGTCTCAGAGAAAATTAATATAGCCTAAAGTCTAAGTTGGGTTAGTAGTAATATACATACCAAGTTTCATAAAATTCGGTTCAGCCGTTTATGCGTGAAAAGGTAACAAACAAACAAACAAACAAATATACACGAAAGAAACAAAATGCAGATATGGTGTCTATGACATGTGAAACGAAAAGTTATCGTGAAATTTCGCGAAAAAAATCAATGTACAGACAGAGGTTACAATTTTATATATATATAGATTATTTCCTCGATGAAGTAACCTTTCAGAAAAGGAGTTAATTTCCTACATGTCCCCTACAACATCATACATTACATGTATTTGTAGATTAACAATAAAAAGCTCATATACAATTTTTTTAAAGATGTATATATATATATATACTAGCTCAGATACCCGGCTTCGCCCGGGAATTCATTTGAGGCTGAATGGTGATGGTATTTTTTAGCAGGCTTTACATTGCACAATATTTTGACGTTTACCCGTCCCAGTGTTTAAGATTGATACCCGTCGTTGCCGGTGATCTGCTAATAATAGAATTATTTGTTCGATAATTCTTCACAGTCTTCGATATTTTTATATTTCCCGTTTCTTATACATGTAAATATGGTGAATTTTTATTTCAGGCCTCCCTTATAACTTCCCTCCCGTTCGAACCTAAAAATTTTAATATAACTTATAATCATGGAAGAATTAATGCTAATTGACATACCGAGTTTTGTTAAGTTCGGTTCAGCCGTTAGTGCCCGCTAAAGTTTTAACGTATAACTCATTTATACTTAGGTATACGGCAAAAGTGTATATAACAAAAGTTACTCTAAATATTAAAATGAACAACTTTTGTTATGCGCATATTTTCTGAAAAAACAATAGGAAACGAAATATAGCTATTTTTAATTTCAGGCCTCCCTTATAACCCCCACTCCTGCCCGTCCCTAGAAATGTTAGGTATACGACAAAAGTGTATATAACAAAAGTTACTCCAAATAACAAAATAAACAACTTTTGTTATGATTTTATTTGCGGAAAAACCAATAGGAAACGAAATATCGCTATTTTTAATTTCAGGCTTCCCTTATAACCCCCACTCCTGCCCGTCCCTAGAAATGTTGGTATGGCTTGTTGTAATGAAGGCGTTTGTTCTAATACACGTACCGAGTTTTATTTAGTTCGGTTGATTCTTTTGTGCCAAATAAAGTTGTTGACTCCCGCTATAATTTTTAGCTTATAACTCATTTATACTTAGGTATACGACGAAAGTGTATATAACAAAAGTTACTCTAAATAATAAAATGAATAACTTTTGTTATGTGCATATTTGCCGAAAAACCAATAGGAAACGAAATATCGCTATTTTTAATTTCAGGCCTCCCTTATAACCCCCACTCCTGTTCGTCTCAGCGAATATTAGTATAGCCTAAAGTCTAAGTTGGGCTAGTAGTAATATACATACCAAGTTTCATAAAATTCGGTTCAGCCGTTTATGCGTGAAAAGGTAACAAACAAACAAACAAATAAACAAACAAACAAACAAACAGACACGAAAGAAACAAAATGCAGTTATGGTGTCTATGACATGTGAAACGAAAAGTTATCGTGAAATTTCGCGAAAAAAATCAATGTACAGACAGAGGTTACAATTTTATATATATATATAGATATATATATATATATATATATATATATATATATATATATATATACTATCTAAGGTACCCGGCTTCGCTCGGGAAATCACTTGAGGCTGAATGATAATAGTGATTTTGTTTTGAGCAAGGCTTCAATGTTTACTACACTTCCCGTCTGGGCGCATTGTTTTCCCGTGAGGGTCAGGAAGGCGGCTTACAGAAAAAAAAAAATTGTAATTCAAATAAGCCCCTAATCATTGTTTCCCGTGAGGGTCAGGCGGGCGACGTATAGATGAGAAATTTTAATTTTGAAGAATAAATAAAAATGTGTTCCTGATCTATCTCTCTCCACTTTTTAACTCACCTTTTTGAATACTTCAAACCATAATCGTGGATAGCATTTATTAAAATTAAATATCCTCTATAATGAAACTTATTTCCTGTCAAAAACCAATCCGAGCTCGTATAGTTTAAGCATAGTTTTGTAATTAGATTATATTCGTAATAGTAGAGCGCAGTGGAAATCATTTCAAAGGAAATAGGTTAACTCAATTAACTGTTTAGGCTCCGGCCTCCTTCCGCTCCAGCATCTCCATAGTTTTCCTTAAAATATTGATTCGAAGTATTATTTTAATAATTTATCTACCTGATGGAATTAAATAATAGTATTACCCTAAAAATAATTTCATTTATATTCAAAAATATAGGTGAGGGGAAGAGAACGTAGCCCTCCCTGCAAAATAAGTAGTACTTTAAATCATATCAAATTTAAATGGATATTGTCTTTTTTCATAATAACATTACCATTAACGTCTAATAGTTATGATGGTACATATTTGTTTCAATAACATCAAGATATTGGAAATAAGATAATATAATAGCAGAACCAAAGAGTATGATCCCATAACTTCTGCTATCACTCTTTGTGCCAATCCAGCTGACTTTGTTTAAATAATACATTATACAAATTAAATAACGGAAATGCTCTTATAGATTACATTTCTATTGGAAATAAATAGCAATGTTATTTTCTAGGAGAAATAAATAAATGAGAAGGGACGACGGAGATATATAACCTCACTAATCCAAATCATATTTAGGTAGAGTTATCATATGTGACTAAAACATAAAATCTTTTGTCATAATATTCATTCATTAAAAACACAATAAGCACTAATAAAATTAATGACTCCCGCTATAGTTTTAGCGTATATCCCGTGTTTACTTCATTTTACGAACATAGTGAATGCAACAAAAGTTACACTAAATAACTTTTATGTGCATGTTTGCCGAGAATCTAATAGGAAACGAAATATCATAATTTTTCATTTCAAGCCTCCCTCATAACCCCCACTCTCGTCCGGGCGAAAAAATTTTAATATAGCTTATAATCATGGAAGTCTTGTTAATTTCGGTTCAATCGTTAGTGCCCAACAAAATTGTTGGCTCCCGCTTTAGTATTTAGTGTAAATCTCGTTTATACTTTGTTATACGACAAAAGTGAATATAATAAATCTTACTGTAAATAACAAAATAAACAACTTTTGTCATATGCATATTTGCAGAAAAACCAGTAGAAAACGAAATACTGCTATTTTTAATTTAAGGCCTCCCTTACAACCCCCACTCCTGCCCGTCCCTAGAATTGTTGGTATAGCTTATGATAATTAAGGCGTCAGTGCTAATACACATACCGAGATTTAATTAGTTCGGTTGAGTCTTTTGGGCCAAATAATATTGATGACTCCCGCTATAGTCATTAGCGTATAACTCATTTAAACTTCGGATTACGATGAAAGTGTTTATGACAAAAGTTACTCTAAATAACAAAATAAACAACTTTTGTTATGTGCATATTTGCCAAAAAAACAATAGAAAACGAAATATCGCGACTTTTAATATCAGGCCCCCCTTATAACCCCCACTCCTGTTCGTCTCAGAGAAAATTAATATAGCCTAAAGTCTAAGTTGGGTTAGTAGTAATATACATACCAAGTTTCATAAAATTCGGTTCAGCCGTTTATGCGTGAAAAGGTAACAAACAAACAAACAAATAAACAAACAAACAAACAAACAAACAAACAAACAGACACCAAAGAAACAAAATGCAGTTATGGTGTCTATGGCATGTGAAACGGAAAGTTATCGTGAAATTTCGCGAAAAAAATCAATGTACAGACAGAGGTTACAATTTTATATATATATAGATATATATATATATATATATATATATATATATATATATATATATATATATATATATACACTCACATAATTGTGTGTGATTTGAGACCCATATTCATAAACATGGCTATCGGCATGCTCATGACTTAATGAATGAGATTACTTTGGTATACTTCATTAAAGCTGCAATGATAAAGAGAATTCCGTCACGTGGGTCCTACGTATAATAATCGAATTTACCATCCGTTGTAAATTCACGATGAGGACTTCATTATATATTCCATATGCCTGTTCTTACATAACACGAATTCTAGTTATTGAATTACATTTATACGTTTATAATCATACATTAGTTCAAATTCTAAGAATACATAATATGCAGAGACTTATTATGATGGCTTTAACGGCTGAGCAGGGGCTGTGCTATTTGTAGAACACAGAACTTATCTACCGTGCTACTTGTAAGACCGGCGGGAAACTTCCCTTCTAAGATTAATCAATAATGGAACACCATACTGAGTCCATTTTAATTCATCGTATTTCATTGACTGCAGAATGTTATTTGGGATGGATTCTGGTAGATCATGTTGCGAGAAGCATTCAAAATTTGGAAGGAAACTCTGTGTTCCTGTACGATAACGAAGACCGCAAGAAGTTGGGCGTGTTGTACATTTATTAGAAAGTCATGGAATATACAGAATGGAGCGCCCTTCTCGATGCCCAGTTGAACAAATCTGGGGCATGCTAGGAAGAGACTCATTATGGGTATGACAACGTGTTTCCAGGGCATTCGTGCCAGGGAGGCAATTTCTCTTATTGATTTGTTTTTATTTTTAGCAGATTTCCCTTAAGGAAAATCAGCTTTTGAGATCGTACTCATGACGCGATTTTCGAAAAAATTCTTGAAATGTCCATCGATCCTACCCAGGAGATGACGAAAATGAGGTTCCTTCAAAATTATATATATATATATATATATATATATATATATATATATATATATATATATATTTGTTTGTTAACGCTTTAGCGGTCGCAATTTTTGTTTGATCGTTACCAAACTCGAAATTTAATCGTTTTATGTAAAAAGAAAGATAATGGCTAAAATCGGACCAGGGGGAGAGGGATTTTTGAAAATTCGAAATATCTCCGTTATTATACGCCGGATAAATCGTATAGAATCAATCTTATTGCAAATTAAATTTACTATAAATATTGTTCTATACATTTATTCTGTATCGTGAATATTAACCGAGATATTTGCATTTGTATTGTGTGTGTGGTCGGCAGGAGTCGGCTATATTCAGGACTTTCCGCCGAGAGCTAGTTCAGCTAGTTTCCGTAACTGATCGTCCCTCGTAAATTGGTTTAGAGATTCGTTACTACTAATGTTATTAGTAGGCAGATTTCTCCATTGTAAAACTTCACGTGGGAAATCTGCTTAGTTTACGCAGCCCCTGCGTGACGGACTTTTATGTTTTAAAACAAATTATGAATTTAAATAACTCCGAAAATGTCTTTTATTCTTCATCATTCCTTTTATGTTTTGCGAAATCCAAATTAAAAAAAAATGCAATATTTATCCAAGTAGAGTTAATATGCCTCAGGAATAAAAAATGTAGCTATATTTAAATAACCCTTTTTTAGGATCCATGGATATTTCGAGAAATATATCGAAAATCAGGTAATAAGTAAAACCACGAAAGCTAATTTCATTTCCCTAAGGGGAAATCTGATTTACTTAGGTTCGTAGAATCCGTCATTATTATAAATATCTTCCTAATGAGTTTTCGTCCCATCTATTCATTTAATGATTTGAAGCACGTTGAAGAATTTGTTGCCTTTGACTTATTTGTATTTTAATGAAAAGGAATTCTTATACAATTAAAAAATCTGTATGAGCCTTTATATTCTCAATTGGAATAAAGACGGAGTGGGTAGCTCAAAGACAAAATCAGGAGTCATACATTCTTCGTTTTGTAAGAGAAGCAATTTTCTTTCTTTCACAGTCGAGTGATAGCTTTCATGTCGTATCAAGTGAAACCGACGAAAAATTAAGATCCTCTTGCTCTACTTCCCTTTATTCTTGCTTAGAATGTTAAATAACGTCTCCCATGCTTTTTTTTTTTATAAACCATGCATAATTAATGGAAACAGGTAATTTAAATTTGTATAAAATTGCTGAAATCCTATTATTGTTACCCTTACCAAAATATATATTGATTAGATTAACTTATGATGTATAAAATGTTACCCCCTACTTTGAGGAGTTGTACTTTCAGCATAATGGGAAACCGGCTATTGTTTTAAACATTGTGAAGAGTTCTATTTAGTACGTCTCTGAATGCATGACTGGTGATTTGGCGAATTGATGTTTTGAACTGCCAGAAAACACCTACATCTGGAGTACTAGTATAATCTTGTTAATAGTGCATGCCACTCAAGTTCCTTTCTTTTTATACAAATGCCAAAAATTCTGGAGTTCTTTGCAATCTTCATTCTTATGTAACGCCAGATGCGATATGTGATGCAAGAGCCAAATGTCGGAATTGATAATTTTGAATTCCTCATTTTAAGTATTATTATTATTATGAGGGAGGTTTATACTCAATAAAAACTGGAATAAAATCCATATCGGGGGAAAATCCAACCGATATAGAGTTTGTGATTGTGACATGTTAAGGGGAATTAACAATTTTTCGAACACTTCTGTCAGTATCAAGAAGTACCCCTTGCTGTGCTTCTTTTATAATTGTTGTTGGCAGATTTAAATTCTTGGTGCCTGCTATCGTAGATTATTATTATTTATTAACGTCCACTATTTGCAACTAAGGCTAATTGGGACGGGTTATCTACAGGTTACCACACTTTTCTAGCCAGGGTGGGACTTCGGATGCTATTTAATGAATTCCGTCACTAAATAATTTCCTTTTCCCCAGGCGAGAATTGAACTCGCCACTCTAGGTTTACCATGTGAGATTTCCACATTTTAAAATAAATTCTTCAGAAAAAAATGTTCTAAACGTCATTTGTGCTTTGAATTATTGAATAGTAACTGTTGAAGAAATAATATTTTGAGACTCAAAGTCAACCATTACACAGTTTACCAAGTTTGTGATACTGAAATATAAAAGGGTTGTTTATATAAGATTTTCCAATCCGACATACAATTACGGAAATATTTCGATTCTCCTTCCCTTCCCCTTCTAAACCTCCCATACTTTCCTGTCCGACTTCGGCCATTAAAGAAATTAATCTATAGTTCTGAAAAGCTTAAACATCAAGTTTCGTAACTATCTGCGTAAACTAAGCAGATAATCCTCGTGAAGTTTTACAATAGATAAATCTATATACTGGTAACGCCGTGAATATTAAGGGAATAAATACAGACGGGTATGACAAATCTTTCAGTCAATTTTAATAACCTCCAAACGGAAAACCTCTGAATTGTAAACAACCAGGTCTACCAACCACACTGAGCTGAATAGATAGGTAGAAATATTTTATATTATAGATAGAAGAAAAACAATTACTGAAATATTTCTGAATATAATACATTAATTTTATTGAAAAATATTTACTATATCTACTACTGTAATTTATAATGAATCAGAATAATTTGTATCTCAATCACTCAAATGTAAGTAGTCCTAGAACTTAAGACGGGGGGGGGGGGAATGTCAACAGAACATATTTGCATGTATCTCGTATAATAAAGGCCTCGTGAAAACAATATTTGGTATTTGAGCTTCGAATAAAGTGGATTATCGTATAACAGAGTATTGTTTACTTGACATGAATAGAAGTGGGGATTTGCTGAAGGCTGGAAACGGAAATATGTAAATATCGTGGTTAATATTCAATATAGAGAATAAATGTATATAACAATATTTGTAGTACATTTAATTTGCAATAAGATTGGTTATATACATATATATATATATATATATATATATATATATATATATATATATAGATAGATATATATATGTATATATATACAGTTTTCAATCCGACGAATAGTAACGGAGTTCCCTGCAACCGTAGTAACTGTTTACAGTAAACAGTATTTATGGGTACTGCTCTTGTGGAAAAAAATGGAAATCCAGTATGTAAGATTTTTTTTCAAATTCATTATTTTCTTCCCCGTAATTTTTAATTTTCTGTCATTTAAATATTAATAAGTAAAAAATAAAAAGTAAATTGGGTAAAATTGGTGGGCTATTGCTATCGAATGATTTGATGTGATCTAAGGATTCACATAGACCTACCATACATTTTGACTGAATTACTACATGACCGTAGCCAGTATATAGACCGAGTATTAAACTTCTTCAAACACAACAACATTTTCACATGTAGGACAATACTGAAAATATTTACAGAAATGAGCATAATTGCGTAAATATGATTAACTGATGATACAAATTTTAACTGATACGTCGCGAAATGCGATACTACAAGAATAGAATAGATTATAGAATGAGACAGAGAGATAACCCTTTTAGCTGATTTCCCTTATTCTTCTTCAAATGTCCATCGATCGTACCTAGGAGATGACGAAAATGAGGTCCGTTCAAAACTCTATATATATTTGTTTGTGACCGCTCTAGCGGTCGTAATTATTGTTTAATCATTACCAAACTTGATATTTAGTCGTTTTATGTAAAAAGAAAGATCAAGTTCGTTAACGGCAGAAATCGGACAAGGGGATAGGGGGGTTTAGAGGGGAAGATTTTTGAAAATTCGAAATATCTCGGTTTTTATAAGTCGGATCGAAACTTTGAATTGAACCAATCTTATTGCAATTAAAATGTACTATAATTATTGTTAGATTTATGCTCTATCTTGAATAATAACCGAGATATTTGCAATTTTCAGTTTTGAGCCTTCAGCAAACCCCCACTTTTACTCATTTTACGTTAACAATACTCTGTTATATAACAATCCAGGATATTCGAAGCTTAAATTCCAAATATTGTTTTCAAGAGACCTTTATTATACGAGATACGTGCAAATATATTCTGGTGACCCCCCCCCCCGTCTTAAGTTCTTGGACTACTAAAATTTGATTGATTGAGATATAAATTATTCTGATTCATTATAAATTACAGTACTAGATATACTAAATAGTTTTCAATAAAATTAATATATTATATTCATTGACATATTTCAATAATTGTTTTTTCTTTCCGGTGAGAGGTTAGCATACCTGTTTGTTTACATTTCAGACTTTTCTCGTTGGGAGGGGAAATATTTCTTATAACCGCTTGTATTTATTCACTTAATATTCACGGGTGTGTTGTGATACCAGTATATAGAAAGAATTATCTATTGTTAAATTTCACGAGGGAAATCTGTTTAGTTTACGCAGCGCTTGACGGATGTTTTCACTTAGGAAGAAGTCAGCCTTCACTAGTTATTAAATTAATCAATAATAAATAAAGTAAAACAATTTTGGTGGTATTTGTGAAACGGAGTGCTATAATCGTAGCCCTTATTTATTGTGACCCATAATAGGAAGACACAAGAGAGAGCAAGATTGCGAGAGATGTGCTCAACAATAGCGATACTAGAACCCAACAAAATCTTGACTGGAGTACTACAATAGAGATGATATATATAGAATCTCTCTATGGGGGCGAGCCCTAAGTGGCTGTATACGTGAGCGCTCCATGTTTGCCTTCCCACAATAAGCCTCACAATCAGCATATATGGGATCTTATTCAATGCCTCCTATACATATACAAACCATAAAAAAGTCCTTAACTAAGCAGATTTCCCACGTGCATGCCGTATTTATATTTATCTCAAAACGTAAAAGTTCAACGAGAATAATATTTGGCTTTTAGACTTCAAATAAAGTGCTTCGTAATATAACAGCTTATTGTTAATATGACATGAGTAGGAGCGGGGGTTTACTGAAGCCTGAAAACTAAACAGTGCAAATATCTCGGTTAATAATCAAGATAGTGAAAAAACCTACACAATAACATTTATAGATCATTCAATTAGCAATAAGATTAGTTTTATACCATTTTTCGACCCAACACATAATAACGGAGATATTATTAATTTTCCAAATCCCCCCCTCTAAACCGGAAAATTATAAAATATGTATAAAGTAATATTTATAGATCATTTAATTTGTAATAAGATTGGTTCTTCAATTTTTCGATTCGACGTATAGTAAGGGAGATATTTGGAATTTTCAAAATCCCCCCTCTAAATTCTCCCCACACGTGTCCGATTTCAGACATTAACAAATTTGCTCTTTCTTCTTACATAAAACGTTTAAATATGGAGTTTGGCAACTATCAAACAAATATTGGCACCACTAGAGCGTTAACAGATTTGAAAGGACCTCGGCAGTTTTCCCTTAAGGGAAATCAGCCGTTAAGGTCGTACTCATATGCCAATTTTCGAAAAATTTCCAGGAGATGACGAAAATGAGGTCCGTTCAAATTGATATATAAATATATATATATATATATATATATATATATATATATATATATATATATATATATATACATATATATTTGAAGGTTAACCCTCTATCGGTCGCAATTTTTGTTTGATCGTTACCAAACTCCATATTTAATCGTTTTATGTAAATAGGAAGATTAAGTTCGTTAATGGCTGGAATCGGACCAGTGGGAGAGGGAAATTAGGGGGGGGGGATTCTGAAAATTCAAAATATCTCCGTTACTATACGTCGGATCGAAAAATTGTGAACAACCAATCTTATTGCAAATTAAATGATCTATAGATCTATCGTGTATCTATACATATTGTCTGTATCATGAATATTAACCGAGATATTTGGATTTTATAGTTTTCCGTTTTCAGTAAACCCCAACTCCTACTCATGTTATATTAATAATAAGCTGTTATATGATGAACCTCTTCATTAAAAGGTTAAATAAGGAATATTGTTTTCATTGAACTTTTACTTAGCGAGGTATGTGCAATGATGTTCTGTCGACCCCCCCCCCTCCTTTTGTTCGCGCATTACTAAAATTTAAGCAATTGAGATTAAAATTATTCTGATTCATTACAAATTACAGCACTAGCTATAGTAAATAGTTTTCAATACATATGTTATATTAAGATATATTTCATTTTTGACTATTATTTCCTTAATTCTAAGGTTGGCTGGCCTGTTTGTTTATAATTCAGGCGCTTTCCTTTGTAGAGTTATTAACTTCTAACTGGAATATTTCTTATTATCGTTTGTATTTATTCACTTAATATTCGCGGTGGTGTTACCAGCTTGTATATTTATCTATTGTAAACCTTTGCGTGGGAAATCTGCTTAGTTTACACAGCCCCTGCGTGACGGACTTTTTATTTCTTCGTCTCATAGATGGAAATTTGAGATTTTTCAAAAATCGCGTCATGAGTGTGCACTCAATAGCTTATTTCCCTTGAGGAAACTCTGCTAAAACAATATTTTTAAACTGTCATCATTGTGACAGTGGATCATAAAACAAAGTTGTACTTTCTCTAAACTTTGATTTATAGTGGTTTTTTTTCTATGTACTTCTGGATTTTTTGGATCTCAATTCGTGGTGCAATAGGAAATTTTCTACATAAACAAATTTTTGCACAAATGAATACTTATTGCAAATACATTTTATAATGAACATAAACATACTTAAATAGTATTAATACAATACTGAAGTTCGTCATTAGCTTACAATTGATAATTTTATCAATTACGAAGTTCTAACATTTTTTATTTACACTTACGTGGTCTAAATAATTTTATATTCTAAATATGACAAATATAAATCTAACTGTTATTTATTATTCAACTGTAAAAATAATTTAATGTAGAGTGAAAGTTTTTTTTTCGGTTTTATTCTTGGTTTTAAAAAGGGTATATTGAGTCGTGGCTGTGTTAAGGTTAATCTGCGCCATATAATACTTCGCTGCATAAAAGGAGATTTCAAGCTGTTTTAACTCATTCAAGAGGAAGAGTGCTAGCAACAAGTGGCTCTTAACTTTTTGCCGTGGGTAAATTGGGTTGTATTAATACCCCTTGCTATCTGCATAGAGAGGAAAATTAAACTAAGCACTACATAATTCAATTAATGAGAAATAACAAAGAAAAATTATAATCTCGCAAATATTTATTTCTTATATCAGCCTCATTTTAGCAGGTTTTCCTTGAGGGAAATCAGCTATTGAGGTTATACTCATTACGCGATTTTCGAAATATTTCCTCAAATGAGTTCATCTCCATAAACTTAGTGGTTTCCTAGGATATGACAGAAAATGAGACCCGTTCAAAATTATATATGTCTATATGTCTATGTACACTGTCATCGCTCATGCCGTCGCAATTTTTGTTGAATCGTTAAAAAATTCGATATTTACGCGTTTCATATATAACTAAAGAATGCGTTCGCTATAATCGGGTAGGGGTTGGGGGGGGGGGTGAGAGGGGGATCTTGAGTATTTAAAATTTCTCTGTTATCGGTTTAAGTCGGATTTAAAAAGGTGATGTAACAAATCTTATTGTAAATTTAATTATCTATAAACTTTGTTATTTCTCTTTCATGTATACTAACAGTGAAATTTGAATTGATTTGTTTCCAGTTTTCACTAAGCCCCCACTCCTTCTCATGTACTGTCATAATAACAATAAGCTGTTATAACATGGGACACTTTATTCTAAGCTTAAATACCAAATATTATTTTCAATAAACCTCTATTATGCGAGATTCGTGCATATTCGACGTGTGAAAAATGTTTATATGATCTAGGCCATAGTCGATACTTAACCGTTTCAGTCAACACTAAAGATCATATGTGTTATCGGCTGATGAATAGTGAGGGTCTAAAGGACATAATAGTCAGATCGTAAAATGTTATAGAACAAATCTTGTTAACCTATTGATGGTCTACAATTGTGGTTCTATGCATTTTTTCGTACCTCAAACACACACACACGCATATATATATATATATTTATATATATATATATATATATATATATATATATATATAGAGAGAGAGAGAGAGAGAGAGAGAGAGATACTTAGTAACCCGTAATTTTTGCAAATTTCCCTTAAAGGAAATCAGCTATTGAGGTCGTACTCATGACGCGATTTTCGAAAAATTTCTTCAAATGTCCATCGATCCTACCCAGAAGATGACGAAAATGAGCAGTTTGGTTTTAAATATGGAGTTTGGTAACGATCAAAAAAATATTGCGACCGCTAGAGCTTTAACAGATAAATATATAAATAAAGTTTTGAATGGACCTTGGCAGTTTTCCCTTAAGAGAAATCAGCCATTGAGGTCGTACTCATGACGCGATTTTTGAAAAATTTCCAGGGACTCGCGCCATGAGTACGATCTCAATAGCTGATTTCCCTTAATTCTTCATTCGCTAATTCTGAGTCTATCTGAGAAGGAAGGCAATGAATATAAAATACCTACATCATGCTACAATTTCTATTGATTGATATTATATCGCAATGTAACAGAATTGAGGAGTGAAGTTAATTTTATATGATATTAGCATTTTATATTGTTCCCCATTTCCAATTAGGGGAGACATTGGTGGCTATCTGATGGCGATAAAGCGAACAGCTAATGTATCCCACGAATCACTCCTAACTCACCCTCGCTCAATAGCGGCTCAACACCCAATAATAACAAGTTAATTTATACCTACTGCTCGTCTTCCTTTAGAATTGATCGGAATGAATAATTTATTGACGGCCCCAAGCGAGTACAACTGTGGAAAGGGAAAGGATTTGTGTTGCGCAATTCTACAGACTTCGCAATAAAGTTGGAATGGAAGTTCTGTAAAGTGTTTATTATACTTTGGCTTGAAGCTGCGTTATTTGCTCGATCTGGGCCTCTGCCTACTATCCTAAACTATATATATATATATATATATATATATATGTAATATACATTGGATTCAGGAGGAATAGTGAAACTAAAATTATTCCGCTATTTCTTAGAAAAAGTCGCGCACTTTGTTAACCTCAACTTAATAGATTAATAAAAAGGACGTACCTGCCTTCATATTTTTATATTTGAACTGAACAGTTGCCCATGGTTTAGCAGCTTTCTCTTAAGGGAACTATTTTTAAATATTTCCTCAAATGCACACCGATCCTACCTAGAAGATGACGAAAATGAGGTCCGTTCAAAATTATGTATATAAATTTGTCAGTTAATCCTCTAGCGGTCGCAATTTTGTTTCCAAATTTGTTCTAATTTGTAATGGATTTTGTTGCAATACCTTCGTTATTATGTGTCGAGTCGAAAAGTTGTATAGAACCAATCTTATTACAAAAGTAATGTTCTATAAATGTTGTTATGTCCTTTTATTCACTATCTTGATTATGAACCGAAAGATTAGCATTTTTTAGTTTTCGGCCTTCAGTAAACCCTTACTCCTACTCATGACATATTAAACATAAGCTGTTATATTATTATGTTATGAAGCACATTAGTTGAAACCTAAATACAAAATATTGATCGCATTGAGTTTTTACTTTTTAAGATTAATGCAAATACGTGACCCACGTAGGAAATCTGCTTAGTTGACGCTGCCCTTGCGTGATTGACGTTATATATTTATTCCCGTATTGAATTGTTCTGCTCTCAACTTTACTTCCATATTGAAGTAAAGAAAGGATTGTAATCGTAATACATATATATATATAGCTATACTTAAAATATTTACGGATACTCAATTATTCTTTTTTTTTTTCTTTTTTCAAGAGAAATAATCTTCTGTTTATATGTTTTTATTTTTATTTAATGTTATTATTGTTAATTGTTTATATATATGTTGTACTCTTGAAATAATTTATGTTTAAATTGTTTGTAATGCACTACAAATGCACGTGATAAGCTAACTTGCATGCAGGGAAAATAAACGGCCGTCTTATAGGGCTACTATAGGAAGGAATCAAATAATATATATATATATATATATATATATATATATATATATATATATATATATATATATATACTAGCTCAGATACCCGGCTTCGCTCGGGAATTCATTTGAGGCTGAATGGTGATGGTATATTTTTGGCAAGGCTTTACTTTGCACAATATTTTGACATTTACCCGTCCCAGTGTTTAGGGTTAAACCCCTTGTTGGCATTTGTTAATAATAAAATTAATTTTTTATGTAAGTCTTCACTGTCCTCCAAATTGTCATGTTTCCCGTCTCCTGTGCATTATGCATAGATTTCAGTTATTAAGGACAAAATATTAACATAGATTTGAATTAATTTTTCCAAGTGAGGTACCTCATAGTGCAAATTGGAATGAATTGTTGAGAATATCAATTTTTCTGAGTTTTTTTAAGTTCGGTATAATCGTTAGCGCCCAATGTTTATGTTGACTCCCGCTTTAGTTTATAGTGTATATCTCGTTTATACTTTGTTAAAAGAAAAAAAATAATATTACAAATGTTACTCTAAATAACCAAATAAACAACTTTTGTTATGTTCTTATTTGCCGAAAAACGAATAGAAAACAAAATACCGTTATTTTTAAATTCAGGCCTCCCTTACAACCCCCACTCCTTCCCATCCCAAGAAATATTGGTATGGCTTGTTATAATGAAAGCGTTAGTGCTAATACACATACCGAGTTTTATTTATTTCGGTTGGGTCTTTCGTCCCAAATAAAATTCTTCACTTCCGCTATAGGTTTCAGCGTATATCTCGTTTATAATTGGGTATACGGAAAAAGTGTGTATAACAAAAGTTACTCTAAATAACAAAATAAACAACTTTTGTTATGTGCATATGTGCCAAAAACCAATAGGAAACGAAATATCGCTATTTTTAATTTCAGGCCTCCCTTATAACCCCCACTCCTGCCCGTCCCTAGAAATGTTAGTATGGCTTATTATAAGGAAATCGTTAGTATTAATTCACATTGCGAGTTTGGTTTAGTTCGGTTGAGTCTTTTGTGCCAAATAAAATTGTTGATTCCCTCTATAATTTTTAGCATATAACGCATTTAAACTTCTGTATACGACAAATGGGTATATAACAAAAGTTACTCTAAATAACAAAATAAACATCTTTTGTTATGTGCATATTTACCGAAAAACCAATAGAAAACGAAATATCGCTATTTTTAATTTCAGGCTTCCCTTATAACCCCCACTCCTGTTCGTCTCAGAGAAAATTAATATAGCCTAAAGTCTAAGTTGGGTTAGTAGTAATATACATACCAAGTTTCATAAAATTCGGTTCAGCCATTTATGCGTGAAAAGGTAACAAACAAACATACAAATAAACAAACAGACACCAAATAAACAAAATGCAGTTATGGTGTCAATGACATGTGAAACGAAAAGTTATCGTGAAATTTCGCGAAAAAAATCAATGTACAGACAGAGGTTACAATTTTATATATATGTGTGTGTGTGTGTGTGTGTGTGTGTGTGTGTGTGTGTGTGTGTGTGTGTGTGTGTGTGTGTGTGTGAGTGTGTGTGTGTGAGTGAGTGTGAGTGTGTGTATAAAAACCACAGACTACAACATCCTGTTATAAACCATTCTTCCGACCTTACAGGAGACCACTAAAAGGATACTGTGGGAACACCTGAGTGGATTCCGCTCATGAAGGTCGCCTATTTTCTAATAGCTAAATATTTGAAAATGCTATGTATATGGCATTCCGCTGCACCCCCGCTTATTAACGTAGTATTGAGAGTAGACAAGCAAAATTGCTAGAGAAACGCATTACAATCTGTTGGAGTACCAAGCTAACTCATCAGATTGGCATGAATGACTTTGGAAGGGACTTTTTGTACGGCAAAACAGGAATACGCGTCTCTTCTGGTTTTGACGTTATCATTTGCATGTTACGAAAATAGCGCCATGAGTGCGACCTCAGTAGCTGATACCCCTGATGGGAAATCTGCTGAAAAATGAACCTAGCAACTTACTTAATATCAATAATAAAGATTAAAACATCATGATGCAAAACAAGTAAATGAACCATAAAAACCAAAGATGTGATTTCAATCATACATATGAACACAGAGTGCCCCAGATAATACGACTACAAACTAGATTTGTCGAAATGATTAGAGATATCAAAACTTTGCTTATTCCCTTGCTAGTAAAGCAAAGCAAAAGCTTTCAAATCATATATATATATATAAAATTGTAACCTCTGTCTGTACATTGATTTTTTTCGCGAAATTTCACGATAACTTTTCGTTTCACATGTCATAGACACCATAACTGCATTTTGTTTCTTTCGTGTATGTTTGTTTGTTTGTTTGTTTGTTTGTTTGTTTGTTACCTTTTCACGCATAAACGGCTGAACCGAATTTTTTGAAACTTGGTATGTTTATTACTACTAACCCAACTTAGACTTTAGGCTATATTAAAATTCTCTGAGATGAACAGGAGTGGGGGTTATAAGGGAGGCCTGAAATTAAAAATAGCGATATTTCGTTTCCTATTGATTTTTCGGCAAATATGAATATATCAAAAGTTGTTTATTTTGTTATTTAGAGTAACATTTATTATGTACATTTTTTTCGAATACTGATTTATAAACGAGATATACGCTAAAACCTATAGCGGAAGTGAACAGTTTAATTTGACACAAAAGACTCAACCAAAATAAATAAAACTCGGTATGTGTATTAGCACTAATGCCTCCATTATAATAAGCGGTACCAACATTTCTAGGGACGGGCAGGAGTGGGGGTTATAAGAGAGGCCTGAAATTCAAAATAGCGATATTTCGTTTCCTATTGGGTTTTCGGCAAATATGTACATTACAAAAGTTATTTATTTTATTATTTAGAGTAACTTTTGTTATATACACTTTTTTCGTATACCGAATTATAAACGAGATATAAACTAAAACCTATAGCGGAAGTGAACAATTTTATTTGGGACGATAGACCCAACCGAATTAAATAAAACTCGGTATATGTATTAGCACTAACGCTTTCATTATAACAAGCCATACCAACATTTCTAGGCACGGGTAGGAGTGGGGGTTGTAAGGGAGGCCTGAATTTAAAAATAGCAGTATTTCGTTTTCTATTCGTTTTTCGGCAAACATGAACATAACAAAAGTTGTTTATTTTGTTATTTAGAGTAACTTTTGTCATATTCATTTTTGTCTTTTAACAATGTATAAACGAGATATACACTATAAACTATGTGTGGAGCAAGTAATTTGTGTAGAAATATTGATATGCTCAACAATCTATTCCAATTTGAACTATGAGGTAACTCATCTGGAAATGAATTCAAATATATGTTAATATTTTGTCCTTAATAAGTGAAATCTATGCATAATGCACAGGAGACGGGAAATACGAGTATGACAATATGGAGGACATTGAAGACTTACATAAAAAATTAATTTTATTATTAACAAATGCCAACAACGGGTATTAACCCTAAACACTGGGACGGGTAAAGGTCAAAATATTGTGCAAAGTTAAGCCTTGCCAAAAAAATACCATCACTATTCAGCCTCAAATCAAATCCCGGGCGAAGCCGGGTATCTGAGCTAGTATATATATATATATATATATATATATATATATATATATATATATATGTCTGTTACCGCTCTAGCGGTCGCAATTTTTGTTTAATCGTTACCAAACTTTATGTAAAAAGTAAGATCAAGTTCGTTAACGGCTGAAATCGGACCAGTGGGAGGGGGGGTTGTGAGGGGAGGATTTTCGAAAATTCGAAATATCTCCATTAATATACGACGGGTCGAAATATTGTACAGAACCAATCTTATTGCAAATTAAATTTACTATAAATATTGTCGTATACATTTTTTCTCTATCTTGAATACTAACCAAGATATTTGCATTTTTATTAAATTGGGGCGCCTAACGGACGAGAGTTACTTTCCCGCCAAAAGCTAGTTCGGCCGTTTCCTTCACTGTCTCGGCTCTCGTGAAATTTCTCTATTGTAAAACTTCACGTGGGAAATCTGCTTAGTTTACGCTGCCCCTGCGTGACGGACTTTTGATGTAGTTAATGTGAGCTTTTTAAAAGTATTGAAATTTCTTATGTCGACATCTGCAAAAGTAACACAGTTATTCGAGGGGTATTGGGTTTATTATTGGTTCCTGTTTGTTTTAGGGGTACATGATAATGATATTTGTGGTTTATGGGCATTATTAATTAATTCTGAATAATTATACGCCTGTACCTGAAGATTTTTTAAGTCCTGCATGGCATCAGGCTTGGTAATTGTGGCAAAAACATATTTATTAATTCCAAAGGGCGATGTATTTAAAGTCATGAGCCACGTGCAATGTGCTGGGAAGCACTATATAGAACCTTAAGCCATTGTCTTTCAGTTAATATCTGTTATTATGGATCTTTTATATTAATACGTGTATGGAGAGCATATTAGCAGATTTCCCTTGAGGGGAATCAGCTATTGAGGTCGTACTCATGACGCGATTTTCGAATAATTTCTTCAAATGTCCATCGATCCTACTAACCTAAATGAGGTCCGTTCAAAACTTTGTGTGCATATATATATATATATATATATATATATATATATATATATATATATATATATATATATTTGTCTGTTACCACCCTAGCGGCCGCAATTATTATTTAATCGTTACCAAACTCAATATCTAGTAGTTTTATGTAAAAAACTGATCAAGTTAGTGAACAGCTGAAATCGGACCAGGGGGAGAGCGGGGGGTTTAGAGGGGAGGATTTTCGAAAATTCGAAATACCTCCGTTACTATACGTCGAATTGAAAATTGTATAGTGGCCATCTTATTGCTATTTAAATGTGCAATAATTATTGTTATATACTTTTATTCTCTATCTTGAATATTAACCGAGATATTTACATTTTTCAGTTTTCAGCCATCAGCAAACCCCCACTACTACTCATGTAACAATACTCCATTATAAAATAAAACACATTATTCGAAGCTTAAATACCAAATATTGTATTCAAGAGACCTTTATTATACGAGATACATGAAAAATATGTCCTAGTGACCTTCCCCCCCCCCCTCCCATCGTCTTAAAGGTCTTGGACTACTAATATTTGATTGATTGAGATAACAATTATTCTGACTCATTAGAAATTACAGTACTAGATATAGTAAATAGTTCTCAATAAAATTAATATGTTATATTCTGATATATTTCAGTAATTGTTTTTCTTTCTGGTGTGAAGCTGGTAGACCTGTTTTTTTTTATATTTCAAACGCTTTCCGTCGGCAGGTTATTGAAATTCACTGAAACTTTTCTTAATTCCGTTTTTATTTATTCACTTAATATTGACGGTGGTGTTGTGTTACCAGTATGTAGATTTATCTATTACTAAACTTCATGAGGGAAATCTGCTTAGTTTACTCAGCCTCTGCGTGACGGACTTTTTTAGGTGTATAGTCTGTATTGCCGATGAGGCGTTGGAATAAATAACGCGAAACATGTAGAATTTAATAAAGTAAATTAAGGATACTTGTATTTCTATGATCATTGTAGAATTACTAAACGTTGTAATAAAACAAATGGTGTATAAGTGGTATGGTTATGGCTGTTCTGGCAAGGATTGGTTATAGGAAGTGTTATGAAAGACATTAGGTCCCTTGGAACGCCGCCCAGGATTTAATCTGCAGGAGTAAGCCGGCAACAGGTCTTTTGGCTTCATGCCGATTCCCATGACAGTTTTAAAACCCCGCTAATGGCATCGATCAGACATATGAACTCATGTCGCTCTGGCTTGCGATATTGCCGATATGGAAAGTTAAATAGTTTTGGACTTAGTAATCATCCCCCTCTACTGTTAAATTGATATATTGTTTAAAACAGGTGGCAAGTTATGATTGTGATGTTTTCCCCGGTTTATTTTCCCTTTTTCCATTTCTTTTAGCAGATTTCCCTAAAGGGAAATCAACTATTGAAGTCTTACTCATGACGCGATTTTCGAAAAATTTCTTCAAATGTCTATCGATCCTACCCAGGAGATGACGAAAATGAGGACTGTTCAAAAAATTTTATATATATATATATATATATATATATATTAATATTTGTCTGTTAACGCTCTAGAGGTCGCAATTTTTGTTTGATCGTTACCAAACTCGATGTTTAAACGTTTTATGTAAAAGGACAGATCAAGTTCGCAAACCGGACTAGTGTAGGGGGGGGGGGTTTAGAGGGGAGGATTTTCGAAAAGATCTCCGTTACTATCCGTCGGATCGAAAAATTGTATAGATTCAATCTTAGTGAAAATTAAATTTACTATAAATATTGTTATATACATTTATTCTCTATCTCGAATATTAACCGAGATATTTGCATTTTTATTAAATGTGAGTGGATAACGGACGAGAGTGAGTTTCCCACCAAAAGCTAGTTTGGCCGTTTCGTAACTGTTCGGCTCTCGTGAAATTTATCTATTGTAAAACTTCACATGGGAAAACTGCTTAGGTAGCCCCTGCGTGATGGACCTTTTGAACTAAGAGTAAATAATAACTTAGTTTTTTTTTATCCATAGGATTACAGATTTTTGTATTAGATACTCTAACCAACTACAGCAAAAAAAAAAACTTTTCAAAAAGAACAGGGTGGTAGGTTAATAACAATGCATTCCTCGGTTTGAAGATGAAAACGAAAAGCAGTGCTAAAATAAGTAATCCCAGAGCTAGAATTTTAGAGAATAACTAGGAAAAGAAAGAAGACTCTGCTGGAAGTGATCCAAAGAAAACCATGAAGTCCATGTAAAGGGAAAACCTGTTATTACTCAGAAAAGAGGAGAATTACAAAACGGATGCTGCAGAAATGGGTATGAGATTATAAAGTTAAGAAACTGGAGGAACCTCAGTCGATAACCAGTACCATTAAATCATTCGACACTCCCGGGAAGACTAGAAAAGTCCGTCACGCAGGGGCTGCGTAAACTAAGCAGATTTCCCACGGGAAGGTTCACAACAGATAAATCTATTCACTGGTAACACCACTGTGAATGTTAAGGAAATAAATAAAAATGGTAATAATAAATCATTTAGTCAATTTACATGTTAATAATGTCTACAACGAAAACCGTCTAAATTGTACACAAACGGGGCAGCCAACTTCGCAGACCTGAATAGATAGAGTTATTCTAGACCGGAAAGATGAACAATTAATGAAGAATATCTGGATATAACTTATTAATTATATTGAAAACTATTTACTTTGGCTAGTAATAGCTAGTGGAGTAATTTTAAGTGAGTCGGAATAATCTCTCAATCACTCAGATTTTAGTAATTCAACAACAGAACGTATTTGTTTGTATCTCCTATAATAAAGCTTGTTGAAAACAATATTTGGTATTTAACCTTGTAATGAAGTAGTTCATTATATAACAGCTTATTATTCATATGACACAAGTATGAGGGGGGGGGGTTACTGTAAACGTAAAACTATAAAATCCAAATATCTCGGTCAATACTCATTATACGGAAAATATTAAAGAACAATATTAATAGCAAATTTAATTTTCAATAAGATTGTTTCTATACGATTTTTCGGTCCGATGTTTTATATAATCGTTTTATATAATCAACGGCTGAAATCTGACCGGGGGGGGGGGGTGTTTAGAGGGGAAGAATTTCGAAAGTTCATAATATCTCCGTTATTATGCGTTCGAGCGAAAAATTGTAAGAACCATTATTATTGAAAATGTAATGTTCTATAAATATTGTTATGTACATTTTTGCCACTATCTTGATTATTAACCAAGATATTTGCATTTTTTAATTTTTGGTCTTTAGTAAACCCCTACCCTACTCTTATTCATCTCATATTAACAATATGCTATTATGTTATGAAACACTTTATTTGAAACCTAAATACCAAATATATTTCTCATTGGACTTAAACGTTTTGAGATAAAATACGTAACGCGCGTGGGAAATCTGCTTAGTTAACGCAGCCCCTGCTTGAAGGACTTTTTGACTAGGCTTATATTTAATTTTTTTTTTTTTTATTAATTATAACTAAAGCTACGAAAAGAAACAGAAATTCTACAATGTACAAGTACAAATTGAATACCTGAAGGTTCTTTTCGCATTAAATGCTGAATTTATGCCTGTAGCGTAATAATGATTGCATGAACTTGGATCTCACTGCATTCATGCTCAGACCAGTCTGAAATAAAGCATGAAAAACAAAGTATATAAAAAATCCATGAAGCATGTACATTTGAAATTTAATAATGGAATGTATTCACTGTAAATGCAGAATCTTAGATTAAAACAAATGAAAGAAGATTATATACATACATATATATATATATATATATATATATATATATATATATATATATATATAGGAATTGTAAGTTAAAGTAAAATAGATGGGAAGGTTAAACCATTTTAAAAAAAAATACTTGGAAAGGATTTTAAAAATATATTTGTTTTTCACACACGCGCACGCCCTCGCACACACAAGCACGCACGCACACACGCACGCACCCACGCACGCACACACACACTTCCCAACATTCCCAATACAGTGCCGTCCCTCCTATCTCCGCGTACGGACGAAGGTCACTTACCTCATGCTGCCGAACCATTTATTAAAACTGGATTACACTTAAACAACGTTTACACACGTATACTCAATCACACGCATATCACAACTTCGAATGACTTGAAATCAAATTTTTAAGGTTTGAGTAACCTTTTCATCTTTAAAATATTATTTTAAAAATGTTTTGGTTTTTAAATCGGTTCGTTAATTTCTAAATTAGCGTCGTTTTGAATATTGCTACCGGTATTGGTATAGAAAAATTGGCTGCTTTGTAAAAAATATTGAGTAGTTTCTTTTCCTTCCGTATAATTTCATTTTTGAGAAAATAGTTCATCCAACTTGAATTGAAATTTAAGACCAGTGGAAACATATACCATTTTACATCAATTGCGTTGCCAGGGAAATCTATATTCTTTATTTTAATTAAGTATTTCAAAGTCACCATAATGCTTAAAATATGATTTTATGGCTTATGGAAATGTCAGGTAAAGCAGTGCTCAAGTGAAGAGGTAGTAATTTCGTACTGAAACATAACCTGCAGAAGAGAGTCAGTCCAACGATAGAACTATAAACTAAAGGGTTAGGCGTTTACTACTCAGAATTTTGATGCCCATAATTTCGTTAGTTATGGTTGGTGCAAAGGAGGTGGTTGACGGGAGATCAATTTCATTAACATAAATGGAAATTCTGTCATCGACCTATTTTGCGTTTCACAGACTGTAAAGGTCCGATGACAAAAGTGGGGGCACATTCGCGACCAAAATCAAGAACATAGAAATAACTTACTTAATATTTGAGTTACAAAGAATGTGTTGAACAACAATTTCAAAGCATTAAATGCTTAACAAATAAACATTTTCGAGTCAAAAATGTAAAATATTAACTGATGACCTCACAGATAACATATTTGCATTTGCTCACATAGAAAAGGTTCGTTGAAAAACATATTTGATATTTAAACTAGAAATAGTGGTTTCATTATATATCAGCTTATTGTTAATGTGAAATGAGTAGGAGAGAGGGGGGGGGGTTAATAAGGGCTGAAAACTGAAAAATGCAAATATCTTAGTCAGAAACTCGCGATAGATAAACAACTGTATAGAACATGTACGGCAAGATTGGATTAATGCATGGTGAATAATGGTTCGAAACGAGATGAAAAAAGTTTATAGTTTCTTCTGAAATAGATTTTTGTTAGAACTGTTATTCTTGTAAGAATATAATACTTAAGAAAATAAAAAAATTCTAGTTAATATGAATGATGTGTTAATATGGATGATGTAAAAAACACTAAACATCTAAGCATCCCAAAATGTTTTTGGTGCAAATTAGGTTATATAATTACTTATATTTGATAAATAAAATTTAAAAAGGAAAAATAATACCAATTCCCAAAAGCATGCTACACGACCTTTGCCTCACCTTAAAACTTCCTACGAATGTGTTCATATATACATATGAAAAATTAATTAATTTATTTATTACAATATAGCGCATCTACTATTGTCATTATTCTAATTCTATATTTCTTGGAACAAGTTACAGTTAAAAATGCAAAAAGCCTTTTTATGTCTTCTTCGTCGTCTCTAAGGTGTTGTTTTAGGTTCGGTTTAAGGTTCAAAGCTCTTCTTGGAAGATCGTATTTTTTACAATTGAGGAGAAAATGTGAGACAGTAAGATGGACATTACAACAATCGCAGGTTGGTGGGAATAAGCCTTTCAATAAATAACTATGTGCTAATTTTGTGTGTCCAATTCGGACACGGGCAAGAACAACCTCCTCTTTTCGGATTTTTCTACTTGCAGTATTCTAACCCTCAGGAATTTCTTTGATTTGTCGCAGTTTATTGATGTGTTTTTTCGTCCAGTCTGACTTCCACCTTTGGAATATGAGCTTTTGAAACTCTCGTTTCCTATCATCTGGTGAGAAGAAGGTTACTGCAGTTTCATCTTCTCGAGCACTACGAGCTTCGGAATCCGCTATTTCATTACCCTCCAAACCAAAATGTGAGGAAACCCAAACAATTGATATGTTTTTTTTCTGAGCTTTGTATTTGACCTTTTACTTTAGGTCTGTGAGGTAACATCGTGACTTCAAGTTGGCAAGGCTTTGGAGTGAGCTGTATAAGTCCGTAGCGATTACGAATGATTCTTGTTTCATTTGTTCTATATCGTTTATAGCTTGGCTTATAGCCATCAACTCAGCGGTAAAAATTGAATTTATGGAGTTTATACTTAAAAATAAATGAATCTTTTTATAGATCAAAATATGAATGCTTTATAGAAGTATAAACTAGGTAAAGAGATAAATAAAAGTAAAACAATCATCTATGAAATTAAGATTCGTAGGGCAAAGTCATGAATATTTTCTTGGTATCGGAAATTATTTATGTATTAAAAAAAATAATTCAAGAAAATGATTTTGTTTTTTAAATGAAAGTTCCTCAACGTGGGAGAGAAATCTAATTTTCCAATCGTAATTCCAAATCGTGCTCAATAGACTGTTGACAGTTAATCTTTAGGTCTCCTGATTAAAACCCTAAGCTTTTCGAATCAATTGAAAAAAATGTGGATGGAAATAAAAAGTAAATCCTCCACTTACAGGGAGTAAATGGGCCATTTACGGGACTATTGAACCTTCGGTGGAGAGGTCTCATGGATTTCTTATCCTTCATTTTCACCCCTGATTGCCTTTCCTGCCGATCCAATAGAATCTCACGGAGCACAATTCGTCCACATTCACTTTCATTGAAACGCCTACTGAGCTATTTTCATCTAAGTTACCTGCTTCTTTTTATCTCTAGGAAGATTCTGAAGGAATCAGATAATATTTTATTTTTGTATGTGGATGGAATGTAAAACATATATATTTTTGAAGAATTTAGAAAAACAAATAGTCCTTAAATAAATAAGAAAGAAAGAAATTTATAATACTTTTATACACTGTAAATGTCTTAGGAAACTGTCATGTTGGCTTACCCGGAATGGCACACTCACACACGGCTGGTTGGAACAAAACATATATTTATAAAATACATACTTCTCTACTATCCTATATCTACGTTTTATATATATATATATATATATATATATATATATATATATATATATAAAACGTATAAAAAGTATCTTTCACTTTTTTTACAAAATACTTCAGGCTCATTGTCCGTCCCTGTTTGGGTTTTCCCCAACCCCTGCCCATGTACCCCCAGTTTTTTATTTTTTCCATCATTCCCAATGTAGTCTCCACCGTTTGCAGTTCGTGCTCTCTGCTCTTTCCCCCAAAAAAAAAAAAAAAAAAAAAAAAAAACTGGTATGTACATTATCATATTTTTTTAGATTTAGTACGCTTTATTTCATGTTAGGTTGTTTACACCCACCCCCACCCTACTTTGCTTTATATTCATTATAACTTAAAATTTACGCCCATTGTACACTCAAAAGATAATATATGCTCAGTTTATTCCATTATTGTATATTTATATTTTTCGTGTCATTTTTCAGTCTGAAGAAGGGAACCAACGGTTGCCCGAAACTGTCAGCAAATAAAAATCCTCTATAAGAAGATTTGAGATAACTTTATTAGCGAAACCCAACTATCGTCAACTACTTTGAATTATAAAAACGGCTAACAATAAAACTGATTGATATATATATATATATATATATATATATATATATATATATATATATATATATACTACGACTTAATATTAAGAATTAACGCTCATTACATTACATTGAGTACCCATATCGAGGTGTGGATACAATGTAGGAGGCACCTAGCCGTGAAGCCTTAATCCATCCTACACCAATCCAACAACCTCATGGTGACTGAGGATTCGCTACGATGGTCAGAAGCGAATCCTATGGAAGGGACGGTCTCCTACTACCCAGCTCCCACACGAGAGAACAGCTCCCACACATGTACCAGTTTACCTGGCCTGTATGTCCTCGTGCTTTGAACACACGACCACTACGTCTATGACCGGCAGTGAAGGCAAGCCTCCACTCCGGACTCCACCCAGCCCGTAGTTCACATTGAGTAAGCCGCTAGAACTTACCCCATTAAGGCAGGAGTGATCCCCTGCCCGGAACAGCAAAGCCGACTAAGGACCTACTGTTCCTACGGTTCCCCTACACAGCGGGGGCTTACTGCTGCCACTGGGGAGGGCCGGCCCCGTGCCGGGGGCTAATTACATTACAACACACAAGTGCCGCTGGGGGCCAAGGCAAACAGAAAGAGCTGTAGCACTACCATATCACAAAACTCTGCACTCTCTAAAAGCTCGCCATACAATGCGCTTCCTTTTCCAGCAACGCATTGTCAGCAGTCTGCTTGCCCTTTCCCCCGCTCGCTCACTCTCATTACTATATCTAAACACGAATCACTGCACCATAGAAACTCATAATTTTAAATTGTTTTCTCACATTACAGAAAAATCGAAGACTTTTTAATAACGAATGCTTCTCTCTAAAGGTCCCGAACAACATTTTGCAAAAAATGCTATGAAAAGTGCAAACATTTTTGTTTTAATACTCCCTAAATTGGCTCTCATTCCAGTTGCCCATTTGATGCTACTTTGTCTTCACACAATTAGCTCATTCTTCAGTAGAGGCGTAAGTAACTTTCGATGAAAATGATGTTGATCGTCAACTCATTATGGGTGCTTAGCAGTTTTAGAAAAGTAACAGGCTAAATTAGGAATAACTAGCTTAATACTTGAGTTACCAAAAATGCATAGAACAACAATTGTAAAGCTTTAATAGTTTAACAAGATTGATTCTATAACATTTTACTATCCGAGAAATAATAACAAAGATATTTTGAATTTTCCAATTACCCTCCTCTCAACACCTCCAATATCCCTGGTCCGATTTTTGCAAATCTCAGATATAATCTTTAGTGTTGAATAAAACGGTTAAATATCGAGTATGTTGTAGATCAAATAAACATTTTCGTAACAAGAACGCAGAACCTTAATTGATAACGTCATCGCACAACGAATTTGAATGTATCTGGCATAATAAAGATCCATGGAAATAATATTTGGAATTTAACATTAGAATAAAGAGGTTCATGATATAACAGCTTATTGATATCAGGTCATGAGTAGGATTGGGGGTTTTCTGAAGGCTGAAAATTGAAAAATGCAAATATCTCGGTTAATATTCAAGATAGAGAATAACTGTATATGGCAATATTTATAGTACAAGCAATTTGCAATAAGATTGTTTCTATATAATGTTTCGATCCGATGTATAGTAACGGAGAAATTCTCCGCCTCGAAACCTCCCCTCCTTCCAGTCCGATTTTAGCCGATAACGGCTTATATATCGAGTATGCTAACGATAAAACAATAATTGCGACCGCTAGGGTGATAAAACAAATAATATACAATTTTGAACGGATCTCATTAGTCATCTCCTAGGTAGGATCGATGGACATTTGAGATTTCCCTTGAGGGAAATCTGTCTAAATTAAGGACATACAAAAGGTTGTCAAACAAACTATTGAATTATCAGATTTGGAGGGCGCGTGGAATAGACTGCAGTGAGTTTTTGCATAATTAACTCTGGTCAAAGGGCCTAGAGAGCGGATTAGTATTGATAGCACATTTGTGAATGTTATAGAACGCTACATGTGAACAAAGAGAGGTGGTGAAGCGTAAGATACATCGATGAATTAGGATATAAAGGGGCTGATGGTGTTATAGTGTATTTGACAATTATGGAATTATTCCTCTCTCTCCGTTGTTGGGAGAGATTAGATAGCGGTAACGTCACCCATTATTTGATATTCGTCCTTATCCTCTCTAACTCTCATATTCATTTTACCTTAGCTTTAATTATAGTGCATTTTTCTATGGTATTATTATTTATTCAATATTGAAATGATTATGAGTTACACTTTTCGTGCTGTAGTTTCTTTTCTAAGTGAAATCAACGTTAGGCCTTTTAGTGCAGAGGGACAATGTATCGTTGTGCAAGGGTTATCGCTTATTATACGCCTCAGTTCACTGTTTCAAAAGAATTTTATAAAACGTTGTAATTGGCTCAAAAAAAATTGTAGTTACGTTGAAATTAAAAAAAAATATTTATTAGAACTTTTTGTTCTTTTTTGCAGGTTAGTGCCGAATCACTGAATACGCTTGAGCGATGGGATTGAAGCTCGACACGGGATTATTTCTTGAGAACGCATCATCATATATCGGTACGGCGATAATAATATATTTCTTTCAGTCAGTGTTGTCCGTCTCAATGATTATTATATTTATTTATTTGAGATGCCGCTACAATGGCGATTCATTTTTTAACAAGTTAGAATATAATTTTACAAAATTAAATAAATATTAAAATTTTTACAAAGCTAAATTTTACAAATGTACAAAATAAATAGAACCATGCCGCTGCAATGGCGATTCATCTTTTAACATGTTAGAATATAATTTTACAAAATTAAATAAATATTAAAAGTTTTACCCAGCTAAATTTTACAAATGTACAAAATAAATAGAATGTACAAAACTAAATATAATTTGTTAGTATATTTACAACATGAGGGAAAAAAACAACAAAATAAAAGTAAAACAAAAAAAAATTAAAAGAAAAACTATAAATAGTTAAACTAGAGGGAGGCAAAACTTATATTCCACGTACAGTAGTGCTATATATAACTTTCATAATGGTAAATAATAGCTTTTATATTTCATCAAATAATCCATTATTTCTTAAATATTTAAAAACATCATCTATAAATTGGCTACTGTCGGCTAGTAGTAGTTCGCATACATTTGTGGGCCATAGGTACGTTTTTACTTGTGTGCAGTCAGTTAGTATGTGCTCCAGCGTTCTGTTGCAGTAGAGAAATATAGGTTCATCTTCCCTGCTCATTAGATATGAATGCGTTAGTATAGTGTGTCCTTTGCGTAGGCGTGTAAGTACAATTTCTTCTCTTCTAGAGTGTCTATTACTTGAAGTCCAGTTGAGTGTGTTTGATTGATTTCTCTAAGTTTACTGTCAGTGTTACACCATAAATTATTCCAGTCGTTAATTATGAGTTTTCTTATTTGAGGGAAAGCGTCTTGGTGAGGTATGTCCAAAAAATCTATTTGTTCAAGTTCAGTTGATTGTTTGGCTGCTTTTTCTACTATATTACTTTGGGATATGCCCACATGGCCGGGTAACCAATAAATAGTAATGTGTTTTTTTAGTCTATGAATATTGTTAATAACTTCAATAATAAGGGGATTGGTGGAGTATATGTCTTCAAGTGACTTCATTGAACTTAATGAGTCTGTACAAATGACCATGTCTCTTTTAGTAGTAGTAGTAATGTTCGTTAGTCCTAAGAGTATAGCCTGTAATTCTGCCGTGTATATTGTATTGTAGTCATGTAGTACTCTATGCACAGTATTGTCTCCTACCGCTGCAGCTGTCCCATAGTCTGCGTCTCAATGAGCAGTTAGTCTTTCTTAGCAGTCAGTGTTTGAAAACCCTCGAGTTTGTAATACTATTTCAAATAGTAGCAGGATACTTTGTGAATGATGTTGCTCTTTTCCAACGAAAGCTACGCCTTATTATAAGTATTTTTCCAAGCCCCAGTAAATTCGTTAAATTCCTCTGGTTATCTATGTACAGGCACACGTTTTTGCGCGGTTAAGGTTGAAAACAGAAAAATACTAATAGCTCCACTAATTGTAACGTAAAACAAATGTAAATACCACAAAACACAAACACACGCACTTTATATATACAGTAGGTGGAAGTGTTTTGATTGATTTTGTTGTTGGAAAATTTATAATTTTTTGATTTACTTTCTACCTGCCTTACTATTGAGAACTTTGTTTCACTTATTAATTAATTCACGAAGCCATTCGGCTAATGATAACGTATTTCCATACACTATATTTGTTATATTAACTACTACAGTTATAATTTAAATTTAAAAAAAGTGTGTGTGTGCACGTGCACGTGTGTTTGTTTGTAGTGGTTGAAATTCATTATTTCGTTGATGGCCAAAATTGGACTGGTAGGGGTAGAGGCTGAGCTAAGGGAAGGGAACCAGTTATAACCTGCATGGAATAATTGACGAATTCCTCCTCATCGCTAAAGAAGATGAAAATTCTTTTTAGTATATTTCCCTTAAGGAAGAACCTAATATTGAGGTTGTGCTCATGACGCGAGTTTTGAAATATTTCTTCAAATGTCCATCGATCCTACCTAGAAGATGACGAAAATGAGCTACGTTTTATATATATATATATATATATATATATATATATATATATATATATATATATATATATATAAAAATTGTAACCTCTGTCTGTACATTGATTTTTTTCGCGAAATTTCAAGATAACTTTTCGTTTCACATGTCATAGACACCATAACTGCATTTTGTTTCTTTCGTGTATGTTTGTTTGTTTGTTTGTTTGTTTGTTACCTTTTCACGCATAAACGGCTGAACCGAATTTTATGAAACTTGGTATGTATATTACTACGAGCCCAACTTAGACTTTAGGCTATATTAATATTCTCTAAGACGAACAGAAATGGGGGTTATAAGGGAGACCTGAAATTAAAAATAGCGATATTTCGTTTCCTATTGCTTTTTCAGCAAATATGCCCATAACAAAAGTTGTTTATTTTGTAATTTAGAGTAACTTTTGTTAAATGCACTTTTGCCGTATACGGAAGTATAAATAAGTTATACGCTAAAAGCTATAGCGGGAGTCCACAATTTTATTTGGGACAAAAGACTCAACCGAACTAAACCAAACTCGGTATGTGAATTAGCACTAACGCCTTCCTTATAATAAGCTATACTAACATTTCTAGGGACGGGCAGGAGTGGGGGTTATAAGGGAGGCCTGAAATTGATAATAGTGATATTTCGTTTCCTATTGCATTTTCGGCAAATATGCACTTAACCAAAGTTGTTTATTTTGCTATTTAGAGAAACTTTTTTATATACACTATCATCGTATACCGAAGTATAAAGGCGTTATATGCTGAAAATTATAGCGGGAGACAACAATTTTATTTGGCACAAAAGACTCAACTGAACTAAATAAAACACTCAGTATGTGTATTAGCACTAATGCCTTCCTTATAATAAGTCATACTAACATTTCTAGGGACGGGCAGGAGTGGGGGTTGTAAGGGAGGCCTGATATTAATAATAATGATTTCCTATTGGGGTTTCGGCAAATATGCACATCACAAATGTTGTTTATTTTGTTATTTAGAGAAATTTGCTCAACACTTCATTTCAATATGAACTACCAGGTACCTCTCCTGAAAAAATTAATTCAAATGTATGTCAATATTTTCTCCTTATTAATTCAAATTTATGCATAATGCACAGGGTATGTATGTCAAAATTGTGCAAAGTAAAGCCTTGCCAAAAATATACCATCACCATTCAGCCTCAAATGAATAATAAAATAATACTTTGAATCAATATTTTAAGGAAAACTATGGAGATGCTGGAGCGGAAGGAGGTCGGAGCCTAAACAGTTAATTGAGTTAATTTATTTCCTGTGAAATGCTGGCTTTACTGGAAATGATTTCCACTGAGCTCTACTATTACGAATATAATCTAATGTACAAAACTATGTTTAAACTATATGTGCTCGGATTGGTTTTTGACAGGAAATAAGTTTCATTATAGAGGATATTTAATTGTAATAAATGCTATCCACGATTATGGTTTGAAGTATTCAAAAAGGTGAGTTGGAAAAGTGAAGAGGGATAGATGAGGAACACATTTTTATTTATTCTTCATAATTAATATTTCTCATCTATACGTCGCCTGCCTGACCCTCACGGGAAAACAATGCGCCCAGACGGGAAGTGTAGTAAACATTAAGCCTTGCTCAAAAAAAAAAAAAATACTATTATCATTCAGCCTCAAATGATTTCCCGAGCGAAGCCGGGTACCTTAGCTAGTATATATATATATATATATATATATATATATATATATATATATATATATAAAATTGTAACCTCTGTCTGTACATTGATTTTTTTCGCGAAATTTCACGATAACTTTTCGTTTCACATGTCATAGACACCATAACTGCATTTTGTTTCTTTGGTGTCTGTTTGTTTGTTTGTTTATTTGTTTGTTTGTTTGTTACCTTTTCACGCATAAACGGCTGAACCGAATTTTATGAAACTTGGTATGTATATTACTACTAGCCCAACTTAGACTTTAGGCTATATTAATATTCTCTAAGACAAACAGGAGTGGGGGTTATAAGGGAGGCCTGAAATTAAAAATAGCGATATTTCGTTTCCTATTGCTTTTTCAGCAAATATGCCCATAACAAAAGTTGTTTATTTTGTAATGTAGAGTAACTTTTGTTATATGCACTTTTGCCGTATACGGAAGTATAAATAAGTTATACGCTAAAAACTATAGCGGGAGTCAACAATTTATTAGGCACAAAAGACTCAACCGAACTAAACCAAACTCGGTATGTGAATTAGTACTAACGCCTTCCTTATAATAAGCCATACTAACATTTCTAGGGACGCGCAGGAGTGGGGGTTATATAGGAGGCCTGAAATTAAAAATAGCGATATTTCGTTTCCTATTGCTTCCTCAGCAAATATGCCCATAACAAACGTTGTTTATTTTGTTATATACACTTTTGCCGTATACGGAAGTATAAATGAGTTATACGCTAAAAACTATAGCGGGAGTCCACAATTTTATTTGGCACAAAAGACTCAACCGAACTAAACCAAACTCGGTATGTGAATTAGCACTAACACCTTCCTTATAATAAGCCATACTAACATTTCTAGGGACGGGCAGGAGTGGGGGTTATAAGGAAGGCCTGAAATTAATAATAGTGGTATTTCGTTTCCTATTGCATTTTCGGCAAATATGCACATAACAACAGTTGTTTATTTTGTTATTTAGAGAAACTTTTGTTATATACACTATCGTCGTATACCGAAGTATAAAGGCATTATACGCTAAAAGTTATAGAGGGAGTCAACAATTTTATTTGCCACAAAAGACTCAACCGCAATAAATAAAACTCGGTATGTGTATTAGCACTAACGCTTTCATTATAACAAGCCATACCAACATTTCTAGGGACGGGCAGGAGTGGGGGTTGTAAGGGAGGCCTAAATTTAAAAATAGCAGTATTTCGTTTTCTATTCGTTTTTCGGCAAATATGAACATAACAAAAGTTGTTTATTTCTTATTTAGAGTAGCTTTTGTCATATTCATTTTTATCTTTTAACAAAGTGTAAACGAGAGATACACTATAAACTAAAGCGGGAGTCAACTATTTCATTGGGCGCTAACGATTAAACCGAACTAAAAAAAACTCGGTATGTCAATTAGCATTAATTCTGCCTTGTTTATAAGCTATATTAAAATTTTTAGGTTAGAACGGGAGTGGGGGTTATAAGGGAGGCCTGAAATAAAAATTTGGCTATATGTTTTTCGACAAACATGCACATAACAAAAGTTGTTTACTTTGTTATTTAGATTAACTTTTTTTTTTTTATACATTTCTCCAGGAACAATGTGTGGAGCAAGTAATTTGCGTAGAAATATTGATATGCCCAACAATTCATTCCAATTTGAACTATGAGGTACCTCACCTGGAAAAATTAATTCAAACCTTTGTTAATATTTTGTCCTTTATATCTGAAATCTATGCATAATGCACAGTAGACGGGAAATATGACAATTTGGAGGACAGTGAAGACATATATAAAAAATTAATTTTATTATTAACAAATGCCAACAACGGGTATTAACCCTAAATACTGGGACGGGTAAATGTCAAAATATTGTTTAAATTAAAGCCTTGCCAAAAAAATACCATCACCATTCAGCCTCAAATCAATTCCCGGGCGTAGTCGGGTATCTGAGCTACTATATATATATATATATATATATATATATATATATATATATATTTGTCTGTTTCCGCAATTTTTGTTTAATCGTTACCAAACTCGATATATAAGCCTCTCAGGAAATCGGACTGTGGGAGGGGGGAATTTTAAATATATTCGTGGTTAAACAAACGAAAAAGTGTATAAAACTAATGTTATTGAAATTTAATTTTCTATAAATATTGTTATATACATATTTTCTCTATCATGAATATTAACCAAGATATTTGAATTTTTTAGTTTTTAGCCTTCAGTCCAACCTATGTCACAATAACAATAAGCTATATTATGAACCACTTTATTCTAAGCCTAAATATCAAATATTGTTTTCAAAATACTAATGATCACATTTGTTATCGACCCGGAATAGTGAGGGTTTCGAGGGGGGGGGGGCAAAAATAATTCAGTATACGGTCGATATTTTGTGTCGGATCGTAAAATGTTATAGGACCAATTTTGTTAACCTATTGGTCCTCTACAATTGTTGCGTAATTCATTTTTTCGTAACTCAGGTAGTCAGAGAGTTAATCATACTGTTTTGTTTTCTGCCAGTAGCCCTTCCTTCCACCCACCGCTCCCGTTTACTCAACTGTTTTTTATATAGAAATGGGGAATATGTTGTGATTTCAGATCAAAAGTGTGTTAAACTAGCACGTGGGAAATCTGCTTAAATTACGCAGCCCCTGCGTGACTGACCAAGTTCTTCAAGCAGTTTGGTAGAATATCAAAGCACCTTTTTCTCTGTACCGTTGTAGAGTTGTGCTTACGAGAAGTACTCATAATTAAAAATGACAGATCACAACAAATTTTATAGAGGTAAATGGGATTTATCTCAGAATATTATTAACCAGTAAACAAGGAAAAAAATATAATACAATACATAAAAATGTCCCATTCGGTTCATAGGCAGTTATTTGCCCTTGTATGACACATCTGTTAAGATGATCCGAATGGATAGTTGCACGAAAGAATTTGTTGATTACTAAAACAATGAATTATAATTTTATTTAAAAAATATACATATATTTCTCAATTTGGCCAATACTAGATTTATGTACAAAGGTGATAAAATTTAAGAGTTGTGTATAGAATGAGTCACGGCTGCATGTATTGACAACTGGCATTCAACGATGGACACTTCATAAAAGGGCAGCCACTACCGGCGTAGTTCCTCTTCCTGAATGCGATAAGGAGTGAGTGAGGTCTTCACTGATAATAGAAAAAGTACATTGGACGTATCCAGTCTCATGCGATGTAATTTTTCAATACTTTATTATTTCCTGTGACTGATGTAATAAATGAATCCTTTTTTTTTTATTTATTTTTACGAACGAAATGGCTTTTTTCAAACTTAATACTAAATAATTACTTAAATTGCTTTGTATATAATTGATTTTCCAATGCATTGAAATAATATTTGTTGTAGATATACCACTATTTTTTATACATCTGTATAAAATGTATATTAATAACAAAATGTATCTTAAAAAAACGCTTTAATGTAAGCGCTATTACTGTGTCATTTCCGAAAAGGCTCTAACTTTAGTATGATTTGGATAAGTTATTATAACTTACCAATTAGATTGTTTTGTAGGCTCTTTCTTTTTCAATATTTTATCAAAAACATTATATATTCTGTCTACGTTATGCAGATTTTTTATACATTACCTGAAAAAAATCTTTGTTGAGATAATAGAAAAAAATCTATTTAGAGTAAATATATGATTAGGTTCAATGATGTGCTTCTAAAGCAGTTAATAATACTTTTTATTATGTGCGAAATTTGAAGCAGTTTTTAATTTGTACGCCTACAGAATATATTAAATCATATCATAAATAGTTAGAGAAAAAAAATTTCTGTAATGTTTATAGAGACAAACATTCGGACTAACGTATTTAAGTGTGTCTAATAAAACAATGAATTTTTAATACAAGGAGTTTTTGGGTAGTATGTTTCATGTGGAAATTTAACGGGTACACTCATAAGCAGACGGGTAACATAATGTCTATTTAGCAGATTTCCCTTAATTATATATTTATTTGTCATTTAACGCTCTAGCGGTCTCAATTTTCGTTTGATCATTACCAAACTCGACATTTAATCGTTTTATGTAAAAAGAAAGATCAAGTTCATTAATAACTGAAATCGGACCAGTGGAAGGGGTGATTTTCGAAATATCTCCGTTATTATACGTCGGATTGAAAAATTGTATAGAACCATTCTTATTGCAAATAAAATTTACTATAAACATTGTTATATAAATTTTATCTCTATCTTGAATATTAACCGAGATATTTGCATTTTTATTAAGTCTGTGCGGATAACAGAGATGCTGAAGTCGGTTCTATTCGGGACTTTCCGCCAAAAGTTAGTTCAGTCGTTTACGTAACTATTTGGCTCTCGTGAGTTTGGTTTAGAGACTCGTTACTACTATTGCTATTAGTATGCAGATTTCTCTATTGTAAAACTTCACGTGGGAAATCTGCTTAGTTTACGCAGCCCCTGCGTGATGGGCTTTTTATTGAATAAACTATGGATAGAAATTAAATATTCAGCAATTAATATTGTATATCGAGATAGCTCACCTAAACATAAGGTACGTCGACTGAGCCGAAATACGGACGAGAGAGGGAGGGAGTGAGAGAGATTTTTAATTTTATTTTCTTAAGTTCTAATCTTCTCAGCATTTTTCTAGGCCCCAAAAATCGGGGTTTTCCGAAACGTCTTGAGGTTCAAATTTAATTTGAGAGAAAAGTCTTATATAGAAAAATTGTGCTCGGATGACTGCTTCAAGAAAGCCTTTTCACCATTTAATTTGTGGTTAAATACTCCTTGCGTTGCCTCTCCTGAAAGGAGCTGTTGAAGAATCATTTATGTGCATGTGTTTGCCCATGCCTACTACAAACCCTGGCCAAACACGGATTGCTATTTTGTTACAGAGGTCAAATTATTAAGGTTCCTGGAACTTCAACATGGAACCTGTATAATCTGCACGTCCGTCTGTTTTTGAAATGAATCGATGCAAACTCATGAAATTTGGATTTGGTGTTTGAGCATAATTATTCTTGATCATTATTATTAATCATTTTCACAAAATTCGACTTACGCCCTAGTTTGTAATCTTTAACGTATCGAATATTTGCATATTGCAATCTATGGTTGTAATGTTTTGTTGAATTCTCTTTATAAACGAATGATTTTGGCTGAAAAAATTCTTAAATGGCTGAGATATTGACGTGTAATTTTGTATTAATCAGTCTCCTCACCCCCTTTAGCAGATTTCCCTTTAGGGGGTTCAAAATTATATATTATATTTAGTTGTCTGTTACCGCTCTAGCGGTCACAATTCTTATTTGATCATAACCAAACTCGATATAAGCGTTTCAGGTAAAACTAAAGGTCGAGTTCGTTAATGGCTGAAATCGTACCAGTGGCAGGGCAGGGGGGCTTAGAGGGGTAAATTTCAAAAATTTGAAATATCTCCTTCATTATACGTCGGATCGAAAAATTGTATAGAACCAATCTTATTGCAAATTGATTGTTCTATAAATGTTGTTATGTAAGTTAAATCTGCTTAGTTAACGCAGCCCCTGCGTGACGGACTTTTTCATCTTTCTAAGAGACAATTTTTAAAAACTTTCACAGTTACTACAACACTATAAATAAACAAGGAATAAATGTACTATTGCTGCTATGCTTTGTTGTACTTTATTGAGATTTTATGACAGAAACCGCTTTTCTATTGGCCATAATTTTTTGCATACATATACTTTCGTTCACAGAAGGGAAATAAGTAAAACTACAACGTAGCCAACGTTTCGGAAAATATATATCCTTTTTCAAGGCCTACAAAACAAGAGCATAATTTTACGAAACAACAGTCATCAAATTTATAAAGTATAAAGTATTTTACTCATTATCAAAAACAAATAGCCACAATAAAACATACAGACTTTAAACTCTAATGATGGTTCACTAATATATGCTGCTGGATTTCTAATGAGAAAAAATCTGGAGGTACAATGAGCAAATATTAAAACCCGTTGTAAGAACTTCCACTCTAGAATGGTTAAGAAAAAACATTGTATAAATAATTAAAACGTTTTTTATCTTATTTTATTTTTTAATAAAATTATGCTCTAGTTCTGTAGGTCTTACTTCCCCATTGTAGGCCTGTGATCGATATCCACATCAAAGTATAATAACAATTTAACTTTTATGATAAATTGGCCCACATCACATTAAAAAGAAAGTCCGTCACGCAGGGGCTGCGTAAACTAAGCAGATTTCCCACGTGAAGTTTTACAATAGAGAAATCTGCCTAAAAACAACTGTAGTAGTAAGAATCCTCTAAACCTAAAACATTACTTAGGGCGTAATAACCCAGTAGTTTCTAGCCCCAAAAAACAGTTAACCTAACCTCTAAACCTATTCACGAGGGACGAATAGTTATGGAAACGGCCACCAGAGCTCTCGGCGGAAAGTCGGAACATAGCCTATTGATGACCACACGCAGAATACAAATGCTAATATCTCGGTTAATATTCAAGATACAGAATAAATGTATAGAACAATATTTATAGTAAATGGATTTGCAATAAGATTTATTCTATACAATTTTTCGATCCGACGCATAATAAAGGAGATATTTTGAATTTTCAAAAATCCCCCCCTCCCACTGGTCCGATTTCAGCCATTAACGAACTTGATCTTCCTTTTTACATAAAACGATTAAATTCCGAGTTTGGTAACGATCAAACAAAAATTGCGATCGCTACAGTGGTAAAAGACAAATATATACATACATATATATATATATATATATATATATATATATATATATATATATATATATATATATAGGTATATATATACAGATATATATAGATATATATATATATATATATATATATATATATATATATATATAATTTTGAACGGACCTCATTTTCGTCATCTCCTGGGTAGGATCGATGGACATTTGAAGAAATTTTTTGAAACTCGCATCATGAGTACGACCTCAATAGCTGATTTCCCTTAAGGGAAATCTGCTAAAAGACAAGAATTGAATCGACGTTACAGACTTCTACTAAGACTACATGACAACAGATCTAAACTATCACTACATAACAAACGATTGATTTATACGACAGTACTAAGACCAACATGGGCATAGAGACTTGAACTTTGGGGTTCCACTAAACCTTCAAATTCCTACAAAATCCAAACCCTCCAATCCAGAATACTCCGCAAAATTACAGATTCCCCATTTTATGTATCCAATTTAACTTTCCCTAATGACCTCAACATTCCTTTTGTCCATACCCTCGCAAAATCCCCATATCAGAAATTACAGCATCTCCTTCCCGTACATCCTAATCCTCTAGTCGAATCACTTTCATCTACCCATATTCGACGACGACTGAAGCGTAAGTGGCCAAGAGATCTCCTTGTGTAGTGCTCAGAATAACTCCATGTAGTACCAGCCAATGTTCCCTCCAATGTGGGTATTGTCAATGGACAGCTTCCCTCCTCAATCAAGCCAATTGTTATATCAATCACATCATTTGCTTGTAATGTTTATATATGTTGTTGCAAATTAACGAATAAATATTGATACAAAAAATGATAAATTGGGAGAAAATTAAATTAAGAGTGAGGTATTATATGTTTTGTATTATTTCAGAAAAGACAATTATTTCTAATTTAAAAAAGAGGTAATGTTGGAATCACCATATTCTACAAAACTTTTATGAAAGTTGTATTTTAAAGGATTTTGATAATAGAACATCATTACGACTTACCACTGTAGTATATTCTCGATAGGTCTCCTTTTTTATTGCAATATGGGTTTATGTTCGAAAGGACGAAAATAAGTGTTTTTGATATGTTTGAACAATAGACTCAATCTCCATGGAGATTGTTTTGTCTAAAATATTATTTTGTGCCTGTGTTACATTCTTATACAACCTTTTCATTTATGAATATAACAGTGTTACTAATTTAAAAAAAGTCCGTCACGCAGGAGTTGCGTAAACTAAGCAGATTTCCCACGTGAAGTTTTACAATAGAGAAATTTCACTAGAGCCGAACAGTTAAGATAACGGCCGACCTATCTTTTGGCGGGAAACTCACTCTCATTCGTTATCCGCCCCGATTTCATAAAAATGCAAATATCTCGGTTAATATTCAAGATAGAGAATAAATGTATATAACAACATTAATAGTAAATTTAATTTGCAATAAGATTAATTCTATACAATGTTTTGATCCGACGTATAGTAACGGAAATATTTCGAATTTTAGAAACTCCTCCCCTCTAAATCCCCCTCCCACTTGTCCGATTTCGGCCATTAACGAACTTGATATTTCTTTTTACATAAAACGACTAAATATCGAGTTTGGTAACGATCAAACAAAAATTGCGACCGCTAGAGCGGTAACAGATAAATATATATATATATATACAGTTTTGAATGGATCTCATTTTCGTCATCTACTAGGTAGGATCGATGGACATTTGAAGAAAAATTTCGAAAATTCCGTCATGAGTACAACCTCTTAAGGGAAATCTGCTAAAAATAGAAATTTAAATCTGGACTACCAATAATATATTTAAAATGACTTTTACAAATTTTCACTTATTGATTAAAAAGTTTTATTATCAATTTGGCAGGAGCCATGGAAACCACTTTTTATAGAGGTTTGAAAGAACTGGCATAAAGAATTTAGGAATGTCCTGACTTACCCTTCTGCCTATCTCCTCTAAATATTTGCCTCAGGTAGGTGAGATCGTGTACTAAGGCGAGAACTTCGCATCATAACTTTTCACCTCTACCTACCATATCTTACTGAAGGTGTATTTTCACTTTATTTTGCTAAGGAACGAATATTCTTTCAGGTCATTCCTTTCCAGATATATTTTTGAAAGATATTTGTTTATCGAGAAGTTAAACTCATATTTATATCTCGTTTACAAGAACTTTAGCTAAGAA